>VYXC01010946.1:1117932-1136296 GCA_013397175.1 Platysteira castanea
TTTTTTTTCTGGGACAGAGAGGCACATCTCTGGGAGTGGACAAATGGGGATAAAGTGGGGAGAAATGGAATTGAAGTGGCGGGAGACCTGCGGGGCTTAAAATGAAAGCTGGAAGCAGTGCGGAGCTAGTGCAAGAGCAGTGGGTACTTTCCCCTCTTCTAGTTACATCGCACCTTTCCCTTTTCCTTTCCCCACCTGTTCTTCACTGCGCAAATATTAAACCGAGTCGACTTCATCCAAATGGTGGAAACCGTTCCGAACTGCAAACCGTTCTCCCTCCCCAGAGCCCCAGCCCGTTGGGGAAGGGGCTGGCCAGCTCGGTGTGAAGGGAGCCACCTCGGCCCTTGGGGTGGCACATCTCTGCGGCGCGCCGCGAACGCGCCGCTCGCTCCCCCCGGGCTTGCCGGCCGGTGAGAAACCGAGAACGCCTCGGCAAATGCTTTGGGTGGAGTTGCGTTCGGGGCAAAGGTGTTGGCACAAAAGGCAGGTTTCAGAGGTATTTAAGGATAACCCGATTTAAAAAAGAAAAAAAAAAGTCAGTGTTAAGGGAGAGCTGAGTGTGTGCGTTATAAAGGCAGCAGGGAGTTGGTTGGGTGCCTGCAGCCGGGTTTGGGTTGGAGAGACTGGGCTTGCGACCCGAGGCGGCTGGAGAAGGGGCTGCCCTGCCCTGTCCTGGCTGCTGCCCCGCGGGGCTCGGCCGGGGGCGGTGGAGCGCTCGCTGTCAGCGACGTCCGTGCATCACGGGATGGCCTGAAAGGAGGATACCCATTAAAATAGTTCATTATCCCGGAGAGGGGTTAGTATTTTTTATTGCGTTGTCAAGCGGTTGTAACTTACTTGTTTTACAGTTTTAGTGGCTAAAGAGGCAGTTTAGATCAAGCCAATTCGTAGTGAAAGGCTTTTTTCACCCCTTTTTTGTGTGTTTTCTTGGCAAGATTTCTTTTTCAGAGTAAAACTGCTGACAGAATGCACACTGCCAAACAATCGTGATTACACTTTAATTAGCTAGAGTGAAATAAGCAGGGAATTACTCAGTTGGACTTGATAACTGGCTGGTTTTTTGTAATCAGTTGAAAATCTCAGTTTTAACCCCAACCTGCTAAAGCACGTGGTAATTTATCTAAATTACTAGGGATTAAACTTCTGCTAGACATGAAACGACTGTAATGCTTAGAAGATAAAGTGCTCTCATTTATAAAACTTAAGCCCTCCATTGTCTTATAATGAGGAAAAGAAGGAGAGTTTTAAAGTACATCAAGCATCCAGTGTTCTCACAGAAGGCTGATAAGACACCGTGGACTGTAGGATGTGCAGGTTTGGGCCAGATTATTCGATGTGGGCTAAAGGGTATGATGTTCCTTCCATTCCTTTCTCTGCTCCCTCCTTTTAGCCATTCCCCTCCCCTTTTCATCTCAACTGGTAGCAATTTCTGGAGTTCTTTTCATTTCAGATGCCCACTTATCTTGTAATCTGATTCAACCTTTGAAGCAAACTAAACACTAGCTCTTCCCAGTCAGAGCAGGAAGGAACTCTAGTGTCTCCCAGTTAGGCAAGAACTGAAAGAAGACTGACCCACTCATTTCTCAGCCTTGTTTTAGATACAGCCTGAGTGGTGGGGGTTAGGGAGACAGCAGCTGGATGCTTTGCAAGAGATGACATCCCCAAAACTTCAGAGAGATTTAATTTCACATAGTTTATGGTACTAAAATCACATTACTAACAACTTTCTAAAGAGAATGAGGTAGTATGAATAGGAAGTCTGGGTTAATTCTATGCCTTCTGGCTCTTGTTTGAATGGCAACTAATATTTTTCCAACTTCTAAGTATTCACAAGAGATTTTAATTCATTTTCCCGCCTCACAGAGAGTTTTCACCCATTTTTCTTTACTGTCCTTATTTTTGAAAGGTTCAAGAGAGGTGTTCTTTTTAAAAAACCTATTTGTTAAATTACACTTGGGAAGAATTTCTAAGCCTATTTTAAAGGTACATTGTAAGTAGGAGATTATTTTAACTGAATAATAGATCAAATAATATACTTTTTTTCCATGTGTGCTGTTTATGTGGGCTAGAAGAAGAATTGGTCACCTAAATCAAAAATCTTTGATCTTCATAATGTTTGTTGAAGGGGCACAGATGCCTACTTATTCCTGTAAAATCCCCATGGCCAGGGGAGTTTTCCAGTTCTGGTAGTGTTGGGAAGTTCCATGTAGAGGTTACATGAAAAGATATGTGAGATCATTATGAGAGTTATGCACCACATGGGTCCTACACGCAGTGAAATATGTGTGTTTTATATCTATGGCCTATCTACAGGCCATGAACTTTCAGAGAGCATGGTAGCACAAAGTCCTTTCATCCTAAGCAATCAAACAAAAAAATGTAAGCAGAAAGGGTCATAGAGGATTCTTCTTTTGTATAAGAACTTACTAATTACATACTCATCCACAGCAGAGAATTATGTTTATTCTCTAAATGAAGGGGCTCCAACATATTTCTTCTATCTTACTGGAATGTGTTCAATAGTGGGCTTTATCTTGCTCTGAAATCTTGCAGATGAGAGCATTTTTATCCCAACTGTGAAACTTTGGCCACTGGACAAATGAAATGAAGCACCGAATGAAGCATTCATTGACCTGTGGCCAGAAAGAGTAAGGGTAAAGAGAACTCATCTCTGCAGCCTTGTGTTCAGAGTACTTATTTTAAGCCATTTTGGGTGTTGACACTAGGGTTTTACAATGACTGTTGCAAAACACATACAGGGGAGTAATTGGAGCATTTACTGGAACCTGTTCATGCTCTTGGGTCACTGTCTTGATAAAGCAGAGTACAGTTCCTAGTACTGTGCTTTTTTTCTGACAAAATTCTCTCACAGGGGAGAATGACAAGGATGTTCTTCCAGTAAGCAAGAGCATGACCATCAAATGGCCTGCTTAGGAGGAGAGGGTGTAGATTTGAACCTTACAGTCCTATATCATAATCAGTGTTGCGTGCATTTGGCTGTTATCTAAAAGAGCATGCCTGGGTGTTAATATGGTGCCCTTATAAGACAGGAAGGGCAATTCCTCCTCTAGTTTGGAATGAGAGGAAGGACTAAGGTGTCTGGCTCCATAAGAAAAACCAAGACTGTGAATCTTGTGTGGAAAAAGTCGTACTATTTTAGGGACAGAAGTTGTACAGTGATGTCACCGGATATATTCTTTCCCTCAACATTTTCTTATTAAGGCAGTTTCTGCCTCAGTGTTTTAGTTGGTCTTCAGAGAAAGGTACAAATTCTAATTTGACGTATTCAAAGTTTATTTGTGAATCTGGTTTTATAGTAATTTAGTACAGTAGCTAAAACTCTCATGAAGATGAGGTCAGTTACTGCACAAGTTTTTTGTTTTCTTGAAAAGAGCATGGATATAAACAGGGACTTCATACAGCTAGCTGGACAAGAGGCCTGAATGCTCAAATTAGTTTTGCTAGGGCTTTTCTGCATAACCTGCGTGTTTTAGTGGAGTGAGACTAAATTCCTTGCATTGCTATCTGGGGATGTAGCCTTTCCCATTTGTGATATTAGTTGTGGATGAACTCCTTTCGTTTTGGGGAAGCAGGCATGGCAGTGACCTTAACTGTTTGAGTTAAATACTCAAACAGTTGTTTTTCACTCGAGTGAAAAAACAGTTTGGATTTTAATCTCTACTGCCAGCCATGTGAGCCATGTTTTAAAACTGGCATGATTAACATTCTCTTCGTGAATAAGAGCTTGAATATCAATGTAACTGCTTAGGCTAAAGGTACAGCATAAAAGTGTTATGGAAAGCAAACTGTTTACTTTGACCTGTGAACTTGCTGATCTTTGTCTTAGTTGGCATCTGTTATAGGCCTCTCAAGTGTCTCCTGCTTAATATGTGCAACTTGATAATTTAGTGAAGGCAGAGGAGTCACCAGTCTTATTTACTGGGTCAAAAGCTGAGAGAGTGGTAGAACATGCCCTAAGAATTTGGGGTAAATGCCGCTAAAATTTCCTGTGTTTGTGATGTGGAGTCACTGGAGAGGTCACAGCCATATGCTCACAGACTGACAGTAGCTGAGGCTGAACAGCACCTCCTGGCAACTTGTTATAGTGTTTAACCATCCTCACAGTAATAAAAAAGGTGTTTTCCTATGTTCAGATGAAGTTTTCGTTGTTTCAGATTTGGCCATTGCCTCTTGCCCTGTTGCTGGGCTACACTGAGAAGAGTTTGGCTTCATCTTCTTTTCTCTCTCCCATCAAGAACTTACAAATACTGATGAGAACCCTTTGAGGCTTTTCTATTCCAGATGAAACATTCCCAGTTCTCTTAGCCTCTTCTCATGTGAGAGATAATTCTGTCCCTTTTCTGGACTCCCTCCTCTAAGTCCGTGTCTCTCCACATAATGGGGAGCCCAGTACTGGACCTAGCACTCCAGATGTGGAGCAATGACTAGAACAGAGAACAGGTTTGGCTACATTTTAAAGACATAATGCCTCCTAAATATTGTTACTTCAAATTCATTTTCATGATTTAGATTTTCTTATATTAATTCATATATGACCACTTATGATTGTCAGTGCATTAAAACCAAAATGCTAATGCTAAATCAAATCAAAATTTTTCCATCCTTTTAGATATCAGTACATCTCACTATAGTTTTAAATTTTTTTGAGGGGGTAATCTTCAGTAGTAAACTGAATCTTAGCGAATTCGTTTTTTTATCCTTCAGGGGGAAGTCCAGGTACATGGAGATGTTGTGTGATCCAGAATTGTGATTGCTGCTTGAACAGGCTCATGAGAGATTGTTTAAAGTCATTAAAATGGACACTGTTTAGAAACATACTGGCAACACCATGGATGACCTTGGTCACATAGGGATTCTGTGTTCATGTTGACTTATTTGAGAAGTGGATGAATTGTAGTTAAAATTTTTCATACAATATAGACATCCCTCAAGTGCTAAGCCAGTTTTGTGATACATGGAAGGAAATTAGAGAGAAATTTCCCCTTGTAAATGTGATTTAGTGTAAATCTTACAGTAATATACTATGATTTAGTACTTAGGAATTAGCACTAAGCTAGATGAGCCAAGGCTAACTCAAAATTGTTTTTGAAAGTATGGAAAAATATTGTTTTAAGCTAATCGAGCCATATGTTGCACAATGTTTAGTAACTGTAAAAGGGAAGAGTAAGGCCTTAAAAGTTTGTAATATTGAATGACTGATAACTGTATGGTGGTAGGAGGTTATTTTTACTGTTGTAGAAGGATTGTTGCCTGTCAGGACAACTGAAGTTTTTGAAGAAAAACAGGCAATTCTTTTAAGTAAGTAATAAAAGGTTCTCAGATTTTATATCTGCAAGCAAATAATGTGCAAGTGATTACCTCTAGATAAGCAATACCAGATTTCACCTACAAATCGGGAAGCTAGTTGTCTAAATGCCAGCACATCTGCCTTGAAATTGCTTGTAACTCTAAAGTGACTGCACCTGCAATAATCTGCAGTGGGTCCCAGCTGGGAAAGTGGTGGCCAGGCCAAAATCTAGGTTGCATGTGTCTGTGCTCTGCTGTAGAGAAGCTGGAAATCATGAAGAAACCATTTATTGTAGCTGTCTCAGATAATTCTGAATCTGTGAATTGTTTTTCATTAAATCTTTTGAAATGGTGTGTGGTACTTTTGTAATGAGATATGGTAGATATGTAGTGTGTTATTCCCAGAACGTTTCAGTTCCAGTGGACAGGCTGCCCAGGCACTGAGTTTGCTTACATCTCTTGGGACATGTTCACAACCTTTTCTAAATGTGAAGATGTGTGCCATCTGCTTTCGTTGTCATTTCAGTACTCATCTCCTTTCCAAAAATCGCCCTTGTGTTAAAGAATTCTGACTTTCATATGTCTTGTAAAGCACACTACTGTTAATGTATTTCCACAGACAGTTTGTAGCATTTGTCATTACTTTAGGTTTTTCTCAAAACTTATTAAAAGTCCCAATCATTCTCCTGTTTTTAATGTTCATATGGCATATGATCTGGATAATTATTCTGGCATTTGGTGTGCTCTTAGTTTTGAGATCTGCAGTCGTGAACTAAAGGTGGACAGATCTAATAGAATCTTAGGTAAAAACTGTGAAAATGAAAGGTTTGTTTTGAGTAACAATGGTTGCATCTAGTGAAAACAGCTGTATTATTCACCATATTGTGTAACTGAGCCGTAGTTAGTCTTTGCTGTTGTAACCTGGTCTGGTATGAACCTCCCTGATTTCAGTGGGAGTTATATTAACTTTCTCATAACCAGATGCAAATCTCTTTGGCCTCAGTGAGTGCTTGCATAGTTTCTATGAGTGCAGGGGTTTGCACAGCCTGGTCATTGTTTTCTAGTAATTTTGATGACTCAGACTTGGGACCTTAAACTTGCCCGTTGCTTTCCTAAATTAAAATGCTTGTCTGCGTCTCAAGTGTAACATTTAAATGCAAATCAAACAAATTGTATGAAAATTTAAGTGAATGGTGAACAATTGTACTGAGCAATAGGAGCTGCCAAGATATTTTCCTCACATTTACTTGTGCATTCTTACATATTAAGAAAAATTTCTTTATGCTTCTCTTTGTAAAATTAAAATCACTGTTAATTTGGTAAATGTGCTGGATACCAGGTGCAATAAACCCAATAGGAATGTTGCTAATAGGTTTTGAGACAGACATTTTATATATAGAAAATAATGGCAAAGAATAGTTTAAATGTCACAGTCATGTTGGTGAGGGGGACGAGATGCTGCTTTTGAAAAGCACTAGAAAACTTCTGAAAGAAAAATACTCTCAAATCTAAAATGAAAATCCTTTTCTCATAGAAAGATATGGCCACTTAATACAGAGCAAAAGGTTTTTCAGTTGGGTAGTGTTCATATTAAAAGTGTTAAAGCATTATTTATGGGTTGTCTCTGTGATTAACTAGTGCTCTGAACTTCATTTAAATGTATTTGATGTACTAAGTGTTGTATGAGGAAGAAAACCCAAAACATTACATTTCTGAGACAGCTTGAAAAGTAGACTGATTTTCCAGGTGCTCATCATTTGACATTTTTTAAAGAGCAACTTCTTAAGATTAAGTGCTGAATCCCTGTGTTTACAAATAGAGATTGTTATTCACGAGCTGGCCTGCATCTCTGCTGGCCATCCTATGTGAATTTTTGCTCTCTTTGGCTAGCTGGATTTGAGTACATAGTCAACTTCTGTAAACAGAAAAAGAAAGTGCTGTAATTTAGCATCCATATTTTTAAAGATTGAAAATAGAGTTAATGACAGAATATTAGGAATATCCTACAGAATACAGACACATCTGTATTGATGTTGTTGGTGCCTAGCAAATGCAAACCTAGCACTAAAAAAGCACTTGCCTAGGAGTTTACACCAAGAATCTTCATTTTTTGATCCTTCCCACAGCTGAGACTTATAAGGCCTTATATTTCAAAAACCTTTGAAGTCCATGAAAAGCCTTCTGTTGATTTTAGCTGGATCAGGTCCATGTATGAACACTAGGTCCATGCAACCTTTATCAACAGAGTGCTGTGAACTTGGTGTCCCAACTCCAGTTGTATCCGTTTTTCAGTCTTTTAATGACCAAGAGGTCACAGGACACAAAGATGGAGAACTGGGGGTGTTGAAAGGTAAGTGGACCCTTTAAACTTGAAAGTAGAGTGCTGTTCCTTTCATCTCTGATTAAAAAGAATCACACATTCTTTCCATCCACTGAAAAGAATATCAGATTTGGGGAACAACCCTAGTCCAAAGTTTTAATCGAATTTCTATTGTCTTCTGTGAACAATATTTTCACCAATGTGTCTCTCTAGACTGTCAAGGAGATATGACATCAAAATTATGTACATATGTAATTACGTTCCTTTAAAAAAGGAAGAGACTTGTCTCAAGCTTGCAAAGGACATGACTCCCCTGGTAAGCAGCTGAGATTGCTGAGGAGCACGTCTTCAGAACTTGTAGGAGAAGCAAGGAAAGAGACAATCTCAGAACGGAGGAAGGTGGAGGTAGGCGAACTCTAGCAGGCTCACAATGCTGGAAGGAGAAATTATGTGGGAGTAAAGGGCACTGTAAAACATCCTGTGACACAACTAATTGAAATTAAGGAATTATGGAAACTGAGAACAGATGTAATGGGTCTGTAGGAAGAGTTGATTTTAACTGTTTCTCGTGAGTATTTTTTATTTCTGTTCTTTCTCAGCTGCTTGAAGTTTTATTTGTGTGTGGATTTGAGACAAATTATGAGGAAATGTCCAAAATGAACGTGTCTTCTAGTAAAGGCAGGTTTCAGCAGCCCCTCCACCACCAGGTTCAGAAAGAAATTTCTTGTATGAAAGTGAAAAAAGCTGTTTATTTAGCAAGCAGGATGCATGCAGGCACGAGAGAATGAGTAATGTTAAATAATAAAACCTCTCACTGTGGAGAAGACCTGGTAGATTGAGTCCTTTCTGTAGGTGTGGCTCTGGAGAGCTGGGGCATGGCATGGGCTCCTCCGGGCCATGGTGTGGGGCCTCCTGGTCATGGTGTTCCAGACTGGAGTTGAACAGTTCCAGGAGAAGAAGACGAAGGCACAGTCCCAGGAAAAACTTCTTTGCCTCGGCTAGCAGGCTAGCTAAAAAGCAAAAAATCTTAACTTTCTGTCTTTCTCCTGAGAAACAGAGCCAAGAGCTGGGGAAAAGCAGGAGGGTGCTCCCTTGGCTCTGCAGCGGTGAGAACATGGGAGAATCTGTGACCCCTTGAACACAAAACCATGCTGAAGAATTTGCTCGCCTTCCCCCCCTTTCTCTCGGACCCAGCTTAAAGGCACAGAAAGGATTCATGTCTGGCATGAATGTCGCGTCATGTCTGGATTCATGTCTGGCAGAGAGCAGGTGATAGGGGATACAGCATCATAAAGTCACCCCAAGACAACTTGGTTTAAAAATTTTAATTTTTCTTGTTTGTAATATAGTAAAAATGTTTTGAAAACCCTTTTGTCTTCATTGAAGAGTTCAGTTGCAGGAAAAGTCTCTGTGAAAATTCACTACGAAGTTCCAGCTGACATTGTCTTTCACATCAGAACTTAGACAAACTGCTGCCACTGTAATTCCTCAGGTGGTCACAGCTGAAACTGCAAACCTGGCCAAGGTAGTGAAGCCTGTTTTTTCTGCCTGTGAGGGCTGCAATCTGGATGTCATGGATCCTGTAGTAAGAAAATACGAGGTGAATAGGATTGCTTCAGAGCAAATGTCTTCTGTCCAGACAGTCAGAAATTGAGGCTGATGGTGAAGATTGGATTAGAGTAATGTACTCATTTAGTCTAGTGCAAACATAGTTCAACCTTCCTTTCCATTCTTACGAGAATTTAGAAGCATAGTTCTGGTTTTTGTTTTTTTTTAATGGATTACTCTTTAGGGAAGTTATCTTCACAGTAATTTATATTTAAAAAAAAAGAAAAGCAATCTTAGTTGATGTACATGAATGTGATTTCTCAGCTAGTGATTTAGGCCATGAGCATAGGGCAATACATCATTTGTATTTAACGGATCATGCTTTTTAACTGCTAATGACTGGAACATTCCAGTCAGGCCTCAGGGCATTTTTGGACCTATACACTACAAATTCATTTTTTGACCTCAGTGCTGTAAGACTTTGGGTTTCCTTTGAATTTAGCACATGGCTGAACAGATATGTGAAGCAGCAAATAATAAGTAAGGAGTGATAACAATGTATTATTATGATGGTCACTAGTACAGCGACTATTTGTCATTTTCTTCCCCAGAATTTTTATCCCTATATAGAAATTATTTCAACAGTATGCCTTTTTTTTCTTTTTTGATTAGGTGATGGTTGTAGCTCTTTTGACAACAATAAAAGCATATTACTGTGTAACTACAACTAGACAATAATGAATCACACCATTATCTGTCCCCATTTTATTTTGTTACAAAAAGTGTATAATATGTTGACATTTAATTTGTACATAACAATTTTGGGAAGGGAACTGGAACTAAAAGAGCTTGAGGCTTTCTTCTGTTTTGAGATTTCTTTCTATGCAACTGTAAACTGAGATTAAGAATTAGCCCAACATTGGTCAGTCTGGATATGCAGTAGGTGGAAGAAACATTTGGGATTAGACAAATTGACACAAAGAGGTAAAAATAATCTAATTAATGAGGAGTGTGTCACTTCATATAGTACTTAGTAGCAGCTATGGGACATGTTTGTCAGAATAAATAAGGAAAGAAGATGTAGATTTTTGCAGCTGCGAGCTTATTGTTGGATATTTTTGTGAGTTAAAAAGTTGAATAAACAATGTGAAAGACAGTAGGCTTTTGGTAAGTTTCATGGGTTTTCTGTCCAGTGGATCCTCACTGACCAAGTGGAGTAGGAATGCACACATGCTGCACATGCAGTGTATTAGTTAATCTTGTAAAAGATTTAGTTTTTTCATAGATTCACACATGTGTTTGAGCACCGGACAACACTGAAGCCAGAGTTTTCAGTGGCGATTAATGTGCAACAGCAAACAATAATTATTTCAAGTCTTCTTCCTGTGTTCAAAACTGTTCTTTACCTATGTAGAAAAAAAGAGCAGCAGTGCGAACTAAACTTGAAAGTTAAACTTAACCTCAGCTGTTTTCCAAATTGTAGAAAAGAGTGAACATTTACAGTTTCCTAAAGAATATGCTGGCTGCCTTTGTTTTGGAATAGAAATCATGACTTGGTTAGTTTTAAAGACTGAAGAACTTTACAAATTAATGTAGCGTAAGCTCATGTTGTTTTCTTTAGCTGGAGATCTTTCAGACTTCTGACTGATACTCATTGATTCTTCCATTTATATAATTAATTGTTTAAGACAGGATTTTTCTGGGGCTTTCGTTTCTGGCCTGAGTCTGATATCCCTACACTTGACAGTAATGTGTCCAATGGTTTTAATGAAAATAAGCTTAGGCCAGTGAAAATAGACTAGAAGTACCTGTTTAGAGTTTATAGATAAAAACAAGAAAGTTCTCAGTGTGTTTAAAGTTGATCAACTTGAATTTGTTAAATACCATCTTGTTATATCCTGACATCTTTACAATTCAAAATGGTAGTAAATGATACTATGCCATTAGGACAAAGTGAAACTGACTTGCCAGTTATATGCTAGATGTAAAGCACCTTTAAATATTTTTAGAAGAGATTCTTTCAGATGACAAGGGAAGGTAGAAGCAATTTAATGTAACCAAAGCTAAGTACCCCTGAAGACAGTAGACAAATATTTTTTTAAAAGATGAGATATTGCCCAGTTTCTGATTGTTACTCCATGTATCCAGGTGCTCTCAAGGATTCCAAAGTATCCCTGTATGTTTCAGGCGTGACTTATTCTCTTAGTAATAGGAGCAGATGTCAAATTTTTATGCCTCTAAGATGCTTAGTCATACCTAGTAGATCCATCTGGTATAGATCGAGCCTCAGTTAACTTGTTCTCACCCATGAACTTCCCACTGAGAAAGTAAATCGAGCAGAGCTCCTCAGTCCAATGAAAAAGGAACTTGAATATTATCAGTCTACTTGTAGGAGCAGAACCCCCTTCACTGTCTTTCTTAATTGCTTTACACAGGTTGAAAGGCTAGTAAAATAGAAGGAAACTTTATAATAGGGATAGAATTCCTGGAGCATACCACCAGTATCAGAGAATTTCCAAAGAGGAAACAACTGAAATATCAGTTCCGCAAAAAAAGATGATTCAAGAAAGAGAAACAAAATCTTAATATAAAATATAAATATTATTATATTTATATATAATAATAAATATATAATATATAGAGATAAAATTCCTGCTGATAGTACAAGTTATTGACAACTGGTATTAACTGCAGTTGTCCACATTTTATGAGCTTAAGGATATATATTACAATGATTTTCTTTTTTGGCTGTTGATTTAGATTAAAGATATAAAAGCTTCAGAACTGCTGTGATCCTTGCAGTGTAATTCTGTGAAATTCCATATCCAATTGTTTGCATTAACTGGAGGCTTTTAAAATGCTGTGGTTTGGATAGGGACTTAGGCTGTGCTTTGACATCTCTCATGTTACAAGACTTTCAATAACTTCAATACAAATTAACCTGATTTAATTTTTAACCCTTTCACCTGGTGCCAGAGAGGTCTGAAACATGATGGACCTGTCAGCAAATGATTGTTCTGCATAACAGCTATACCTCTGGTAACCAGATGTTGTAATGACAAATGCTTCAGTCCTGCCTTGAAGAGAGATTTATTTTCCTTTTATGGTATGTCTTCATTAGCTAGTTATAAGACTGTATTCTAAAAACCTGACATATGAAGTGCTTTTCTATTTGTGGGAAATTTAATGCCAATGTGATGAAGCGACATAAATCTTCCACTGAAAATCGTCACTGAAGAAAGATCAAGTTAAACCCCTGTACCCTGAGTTGTATGAGTAGTTTTAGTATATTGTTCTCAATAGAATTGAATGTTGATTTCTTCTCTCTCTCGTGTTCTTTTACAGTCTGGGGTTGCTTGCAAGGTGGTTTAGAACACTGCAGCAATTGTTCCATGGAAAACACATTTCTTGTAGCATACAGTTCTTAACTGGAAAAAGCCCCTAAGAAAACTGGAAGAATCTATTATAACTTGGATTAAAAGGCTCTTTCTCTCAGGAATATACTTTCAGCATTGCAGAGCCAAAGGGTCCCAGGTAGCATCAGGGTATCAGGTGTGTTAAATTTCAATTGGAAAGGGAAAGACTCACCCACCCTTCAGTGTGCTCCTTCCGTTGATCCATTTCATCCATTGTCAACACGACGTCATCACAACTTCTGCTGTTGTGGGAGTTATTACCATTCCTTGAAATCACAGGAATAAAAATGTGGTCTGCACACAAACACCAACAGGGTTTACAGGTCTGGGAGCTGGGGAAAGACAGCAGCACTTACTGGTCTGGACAAGGGCATCATGACTTCCTCTGGTTGCATAACGCAATTAGGAGAAGGACATTCAGTAAGTGATGTGAGGTGTGGTATCTGGGCAGATGCTACTGGCATCCCCTAGTCTTTATGACAGGCTTAATTTGGCAACCCTGTGTGTAGGCCTTCTGCAGAAGTGAGAGCTGGTTTGGGAAGGGACAGGCCAAGGATCAAGAAAATAGGAGCAATGAAGAGAAGAGTGTTAACCTGCCTGATAAAATTTTTGTTGAGTTGAGCTTTAGAGGCGAAACAATAAAGTTGTGAGCTTATTAAACTGCACCCATTACATCTTTTCTGTCTTTCTGCAACGTCTACAATGAAGGCAGATGTATGGAAAGATTAGTAATTAAAATATATCTGAGAAATAAGACTTCTTTTCTGAAATACTGCTTTAACTGTTGCAGTGAAAGACTCTTTTTGTGTGTGTGTGTGGCTTCTAACAATATTGTGTTGGTTTTGGTTGAAATTGTAGATAGGCTGTTCTGTTTAAGTCCAAGGGTCATTTTTACTTGAAAAAAAAATCTTAATTCCTGAATGACCACAAACCTTTTACACATGTTTCTAGGAAATCCTATGTCTGGGTAAGGTGGACTTCGCTTACTGAGACAGATCTTCTGTGGAAAATGGAAAAAAAAAATCCCCAAAGACTGTTTGGACTCCTGTTTGGACAACTGTTAGGACTCCAAGGACTGTGTTAATTTTTACACTTTTTATTTTTGAGAGCTTTGCTACACACTTTAATAATTCCCCCGAAACATGATTCTTGTACAGAAAATTTCAATAGGTTTTTGGAGTTAACAAAGAATAATTGTGGTCAAATTTTAACTGTATATATCATCTGTAGGATTGTTACTTCTGCTAGGTTTTACTGCTGAGATGATACTTCACTGTGTAATTTAGAAATATTAAAAGACAGTGAAACACAGTATTCATATTGACAATGATGTCTATTGAGCTTATTGCCTTCAAAGAGGAAAAATTTTATAGTAATACATCAAGACAATAGGAATAAAGAAATATTTGTCACAAATATTTTCTGTTGAGAAAGGTGTTGCGTGGAATTTATATTTTCATTTGTTCGTTTTCTTTTAAAAGGGAAATTAAAATACACGTATTTATCAGCTTGTGGGGATATGACTGCTACTGTGGCTTGAAATACTTAGTGTCTTGTAAACTAGTAACACATGCCAAAGAGAAAGGAAGTGCATTCCTGAGCTTTATCATGTGAATTTCATGCAATTATATTGGAAATAAGTAGTATGTTAAGCCCAAGAGTGTGAGCATATAATATGGTGGTACCTGACTCTGAGTCATAGTAACGTGGCTACTGAAGAGCTGCTGTGTTTGAAGGACAGGTGTGTATCCATACTCTTGCCAAAGTTACAGGTGTAGTAAATAATGATGTCCCTCTCATACAGAACAGAATGGGAGAAAATGCAGTAAACCATCACATGGCCAGTATGTAGTACAATACAATGCATTTAGCAGTTTTTGTAATCAGAAATTACTCCATGGCAATGCAACATGCATGGAATATCCCCTGTTCGTGCAGTTTATGGTTCGACTATTGATGATGGACATTTTAGATGATATAAAAATGTGTCATTGATATTCTTTATGCGTGTGTGTAGGGTTAGTTTCTTAAGGATGTGTGACAGCATAACCTTAAGCATTTTGCCAGTCCGGAAAGGAACGCTTCCCCGGCTGGCCCTGAAACAGTGTGGCTTTTGAGGAAAGTTTAGTCTAATAGGAAGCACTGAATTACTACTGTTGTGTCTTGGGAGATGTTAGAAATGTCTGAGGTGCACCTACACATTAGTGTTTCAATGTGGATCAGAGTTTGCTTTGGGAGTGAGTCTCTTAAGTGTCATAATCACCTTTTCTTTCACATCATGGACCAGTCTGAGAGTTCATGCAATGGACTTCTTCTCGATTAACATAACTGGGAGAGATAATCCAGGGGGATCTAATGTGCTTTTGCAAATAATGGGCATTGTGTCCATGGGACCAGACTAGAATTGGCTGAAGGAAAAGGGAAAGTTGGAATATGTGTAATGCAGGCATCAAGCCCATCATAACCTGGTTTTTTGCTCTATAGATGTGTTTCTGTGGTTCACATGACTTCCTAGGGAGTTTGTAGCTGATTCTGGAANAGCTTTGCTACACACTTTAATAATTCCCCCGAAACATGATTCTTGTACAGAAAATTTCAATAGGTTTTTGGAGTTAACAAAGAATAATTGTGGTCAAATTTTAACTGTATATATCATCTGTAGGATTGTTACTTCTGCTAGGTTTTACTGCTGAGATGATACTTCACTGTGTAATTTAGAAATATTAAAAGACAGTGAAACACAGTATTCATATTGACAATGATGTCTATTGAGCTTATTGCCTTCAAAGAGGAAAAATTTTATAGTAATACATCAAGACAATAGGAATAAAGAAATATTTGTCACAAATATTTTCTGTTGAGAAAGGTGTTGCGTGGAATTTATATTTTCATTTGTTCGTTTTCTTTTAAAAGGGAAATTAAAATACACGTATTTATCAGCTTGTGGGGATATGACTGCTACTGTGGCTTGAAATACTTAGTGTCTTGTAAACTAGTAACACATGCCAAAGAGAAAGGAAGTGCATTCCTGAGCTTTATCATGTGAATTTCATGCAATTATATTGGAAATAAGTAGTATGTTAAGCCCAGGAGTGTGAGCATATAATATGGTGGTACCTGACTCTGAGTCATAGTAACGTGGCTACTGAAGAGCTGCTATGTTTGAAGGACAGGTGTGTATCCATACTCTTGCCAAAGTTACAGGTGTAGTAAATAATGATGTCCCTCTCATACAGAACAGAATGGGAGAAAATGCAGTAAACCATCACATGGCCAGTATGTAGTACAATACAATGCATTTAGCAGTTTTTGTAATCAGAAATTACTCCATGGCAATGCAACATGCATGGAATATCCCCTGTTCGTGCAGTTTATGGTTCGACTATTGATGATGGACATTTTAGATGATATAAAAATGTGTCATTGATATTCTTTATGCGTGTGTGTAGGGTTAGTTTCTTAAGGATGTGTGACAGCATAACCTTAAGCATTTTGCCAGTCCGGAAAGGAACGCTTCCCCGGCTGGCCCTGAAACAGTGTGGCTTTTGAGGAAAGTTTAGTCTAATAGGAAGCACTGAATTACTACTGTTGTGTCTTGGGAGATGTTAGAAATGTCTGAGGTGCACCTACACATTAGTGTTTCAATGTGGATCAGAGTTTGCTTTGGGAGTGAGTCTCTTAAGTGTCATAATCACCTTTTCTTTCACATCATGGACCAGTCTGAGAGTTCATGCAATGGACTTCTTCTCGATTAACATAACTGGGAGAGATAATCCAGGGGGATCTAATGTGCTTTTGCAAATAATGGGCATTGTGTCCATGGGACCAGACTAGAATTGGCTGAAGGAAAAGGGAAAGTTGGAATATGTGTAATGCAGGCATCAAGCCCATCATAACCTGGTTTTTTGCTCTATAGATGTGTTTCTGTGGTTCACATGACTTCCTAGGGAGTTTGTAGCTGATTCTGGAATGCTCTCTTGGTAGGCAGTGGAGGCAAATGCAGCCTGTGATAAACAGACCACATCACGTGCTGTTGGGAGTCACCCAACTAACCAGTAATCTTACAATTATACAGAATAGTAATATGGGCTATACTTTTCATTTATAAAATCAAATCAGCATTCAAAACAGCATGCGAACATTTCTGAAACATTGAATACTACAGTATTTTGTGAACCAGTTGTGTTTTTCTCAAATACAAAGTAGGTCGTATATGTCTACATTTATATTGTATTTTGTGTAAGTAAGCATCACATTTTTCGAATGCATTTTGTTCTTTTTGGTGTAATTTCCCAATGTGAGACTTCTGTCACATCCTTGAGCCAGCATATACTTTTATTATCTCATTATACAATATGTATAGCGAATCTATTTTATGACGTGACAGAAGAGGTGCATTAGCATTTTGAAAGGGTGAGGATTTTGAAATAGCACTTACAAAGAAGTGGTTCACAAGGTATCTTTTGCTTCCTATATTAATGCTGTAAGACTAGTTTCTGTTCACTTCAACTGGATTACTTAATCCCAAAAGTGTGTTCAAAATTTGGCCCAAATATGCTTTAATTTGAGTCAATATACAAGTTTAATATCTTCAAGTTAGTGTCGGTGTATTTAATTCCTCCTGTTGCATGGAGAAGTGAAGTTTATTTCATCGGGTTTCTTTTACAGATTGGTAAAAACTTCTGCTAAATAGAATAAGACCTCAGTTGAGATCAGTCTTAGAAGTGGTAAGACTAAAGTCTGTGAAACCACAAGAAGGCAGTCATAACTCACAAGTGTGGTGAAAACACAAGGATTCCTGTGGCTCATTTGTTTTTACAGCTAGTGTTTATCTAGTAGTTTTTCTATGCATTTGAGAAGACAGTGCTCTAAAAAGAGGAAAGGTGTCCCATACTTAAGAGATGCAAATTTAATCCAAGCAATACATAGTCTATTTTCAAAACTAGTGATCTTTTGCTGTTTCATTGGTAATGGCCTCTGGGTTTTGACGATTGTCTTTCTAGGAACCTACTAATGATTACAGCCAGAGAACAAATACTGGTGTGTCTCATAATTTAGGTGATGGTTGCTGATTTTACTTAATTTCTTCTTTAATTACTCTGGTTTAAATTTTTTTTTCTGTTTTTGGTGCATGTGAAGTTGTGGCTTTCAATATTTTTGTCTGTAATAGCAATGAAGGTTGAAGACGATTTTGCATGAACTGTTTAGGAAATATCAGTGCAAGGTTTAGGTCAATACAGTTCTATTTGTAGGCGTTCATCTACAAGAGGACCCACCATATCATTGTGATAGGAGCTAGCACATTACTGATGATGGCAATGTCAGCATAAATGCACAAGAAAACCTGATTAAGACTTTCTAAAAATTTTTTTTGATATCCATTTTCTGGTGTTAAATCCAGATGTTTAAAATTAGAAGGCAGCGTGAGTCACACTGTGACCCATGATAATTTAATTTTGGTTTATATTTGCAAACTGCAGTTATGTCAGAGAATGAATTTTTAGGCTCATCAGTTTTGTAAGTATTTCTTACATTCAGTCATCTCTTTAACTTAATTACTTTGGGTTAACCAGTAACCAGCATTGACTTTTCTACAGTTTAAACATCTGTGGTATAGAAATGGCTTCCTCTAAAGGGGTTGTACATTTGATTTAGTTGTGAGGAATCACAGTGGCTACTTACAGTAACAGAATAACTTCAGGTGTTTGTTCCAAAATGTGTTCTTGCCTTCACCTTCTTTTTCAGGATACTGTTACTCAGCGTGTGTATCTTA
>VYXC01010946.1:1136341-1298773 GCA_013397175.1 Platysteira castanea
AAGAGGTGTTACTTAGTTATAAGATGGCAGAGGAAATATATGTACATAGTTAAGCTTAATGCTGAATTTCTACATGTTTATAGAACAGTCAAAGTTATCTGATAGTAATATATTAAACAGTGTGACTAATATGTGCTAAGTGCTGTTTGTTCTCCTACCTTTTCTCATGTTAGAGTTCTGTGCAGTATTTTTCTGTTGCTGTTTTTGTTTCATTCTGGTAGGTTTTGTATGCTTTGTTGTTTTGTCTGGTTTGGGTGATCTTTATTTGGTTTTGGTGTCAAAATTTTACTTTCTGCTTTTGCTACCTAGACTAAAGTCTAAGGACACTGCTTATACATCAGGAATAAATGAAGATGTTTGTGGGGTGCCCCCCCCGGGGGTTGGGCATGGAAGCTGAAGCATGGTTGCACGGGGTCTCCAAACTCCCTGGGGTTCTCCTGTTCGTTATTGGTTATCGGTGTTTTCCCCGCCCCGGGGACTGGGGTTGTCCCATGATCCCTGGGTCTTGGGGGCGAGTTGGAAGAGGTTTTGTGCCTGGCCTGGCTGCCATGTGGCCGGTCTGTGTCTCTCCTGGCTGCCATGCGGTCAGAGAAATAAAACATCCATGAATATCTACCAAAATTATTGTTCCTGATTCTTTCTATGGACAAAGCTGTCTTCAGGGAAGGTGCAGGCCAGAACCGGACTGCAACAGATGTTATTGTAGACCTTAAAGCACAGTCTTGTGCTGTCAGTCTCGGCATGGGCTGGCTCCCAGGGCATGGAAAGCCAGGGACTGGGGATGACCTCACTGCAGGCTATGACCTCTCCCTGGCACGGGATGGGCAGAGCTGGTAACAGGGTCATCAACGGCCCCAGGCATGGCAAAAGATGAGCCAGGGTCAGGGAATGCCAGGGGCAGCTGTGGCATGAGTGGGTTCATGGTGTTCTGGGAGAACTGGCAGAAGGTCAGGGCGCAAAGGGTTTTAGTGAATGGGGCCACATCTGGCTGGTGTCTGGTCGTCACTGGTGTTCCTCGGAGTTTTAGAGCCAGCTCTGTTCAATACATTTATCTGGATGCAGCAGATGAATGCACCATTAGTGCAAGTTTGCTGATGATACCTAATTGGGAGGTGCTGGTGATTCTTTTGAGGGATAAGAGACCTTGCATAGGAATCTAGATAGGTTAGAGCATTGGGCAGTGTTTAATGGGATGAAATTTAACAAGTAAAAATGTTGGATTCTGCATAATGCTGGGCACAAGTATAAACTGACAGTGGAGCAGCTGGGGAGCAGTCCTGCAGAAGAGGATCTGGGGTGATGGTCAGCATCAGGCTGAATAGGAGTCAGCAGCGTGCCAAAGCAGCCAAGAGGGCAAATCACACCCTGAAATGCATCAAACACAGAACCAGCAGCTACTCAAAATGGTGATTATCCTGCTGTATTCAGTGTTGGTGCAGCCTCACCTGGAGTGTTGTGTACAGGTTAATAAGGATGTGAAAGTCCTTGGATGCATCCAGAGGAGGGCAACAAAGCTGGTGACAGGGCTGGAAGGCATGTCCTGAGAGGGGCAGCTGAGGACTTTGGTCTTGTCTGGTTTGGAGAGAAGAAGGCTGAGGGATGACCTCATTGCTCTGTATCTGAAAAGGGGCAGTGGAGAGGAAGGTGCCGATCTCTTCTTCCTGGGATCTGCTGACAGGACAGATGGGAATGGCTCAAAGCTACACAGTAACATTCAAGTTATTATTTGTTGATGCTTACTTTTTTCAGTTTCATTCTTTATTAGAACCATTATAAGGCAAGAGAAATCCCTTACTAAGGAATTACTTCCTTAAAATATAATGTACAATGAAATCAGAACATATATACATGTATAAAGAACAAAATGTACTCATTTCAGTTGTTTGTATTTCCTTCCTTTCTTTCCTGAATGGAAGCCAGGGAACCTGAATGTTACTGCTATTTTGTTGTATTTTATGGATGTTTTCATCTCATACTGTTCTTCTTCTATCCATGGCTTCTTCAGTGGATGGTCTTCAAACTTGACCTACATTGGACAAGCATGTAGTAGAAACACTGCTAAAAATACGCTTGCAGAAGTTTTCCTTGAAAAAGCCAGTCTTGTTTCTGAGGTGGACCTCAGCAAAGAACTTTATAACCTTGCTCCTTCACCACCTCTAGCTCCATGTTTCTCCTGTTCATTTCTACAAAGTGGTTTGATTTCACTGGCCAGGTTTCAGTCTTCACTCTAGCCTGTTGCTAAGAGTCATCTCGAAGTGCCTAAGGGCTTAAATTTACTTTAACTTGGTGAAAGACTTCTGGGGCAGGTGTTCGTGGTGTTGTACAACAGGGTATCCTCTTTTCACTTTCCTGCCTTATTTTCTAAGAAAAATATGTTCCAGTTATTTATATGCAAAAGGATAACTAAATACCAGAGCCCAGGAGAGATGGTACTGTGGTTCCCCTGCCCATACATTTACTGCAAGTTTGTGTTTGATCTTGACATAAGGGCTTTGAGAAATAAATTTTTCTTTGACATTTCCTATCTGTTGGGTTTGATATCTCTCCTCACTAAGTGTACAGACTTTTCTGAAATTCATTCCTAAGTGCATACTTTGTATTTGGGAGCTGGGAAGCCTAGTTTGAAGTTGTTGATTCCATTTTGCACCTTAGTTCTGCGCTTCAGAGTTGGGCCTGGGGACACACAGCACTGCCATAGATAAGTCCCTGTATTAATTTGTGTCACAGTGAGCATGCAGTCAGGAAATGCATGTCAAACACAAGTTATACTTTGCTGCTACTTCTAATTTCATGCTGCTGAGATTTTTGAAAGGTTAAGGAACATGTATACTGGGAGCCTGTCCTTTTAAATTCATCAGTGCAGCAGTTATTGATTCGTCTACTCAAATTTTCTGTTCTACTTTAGTGGTTACTGTTATTTGTAAGGTTTATTTCTATGTTTTTTTGTCATTTTAAAAGAATCAGTGAGGTTGTCAGGAGAGGCCACTTCTGAGAGAGAGTGGTTTCACACAAATGTTGATTGAAAAATGGGCAGAGGAGAAGAGACTTCCAAAACGGATAATAGGTATACAGCTACTGTCAGAGCAGATTAAGTGTCTAGTTAATTTTCATAGCTCATCTCTGGCATTTCAAAAGAAGGGTTGTATCTCCTAACATAATTATGGACAGAGATGCAAATTAGGTAATTTTATACTGGGTTTTTTTGCCGTTGCTCCAATTAAAGACCAGTTTGTACTTGCTTGTGAATGTTATTAGCCTTTTTCCCCCCATGGGGCCCAGTGTAGGTGGAAGAAGATTGATTTTTTTCTTGCTTCTCTACATATATTTTTTTCCTTACAAGAGATGCTGCACAGCTTTCCTTTTTTTCAAGGCACAGAACACAGATGTTTGTCTTAACTGTTTTGAACCAAGGGCCTTTGTGGTTTACCAGAGGAAAGAAAGTGTGCACGTATACTTGCTGAAACAAGGCCTGTTAAGAGTAATTGGTTATGTCAATTTAACAGTGTCATTGAAAATACTAGTGGCATATATTTTCTTTAAAATTTGAATGGTAAGTCTTGCAATAGTTATCTATTGTTTTGTTTTAATTTTTTTCCCCCTCCTGTTTTTGCTTTTGTAAGCTCTTATTCTTGTACATGTCAAACAACCCTGGTCTTTGAAGGTCTGATTCTCAAAGTTTGTCTGCAGTTTCCTTCCTGGCAGATTGAAAGTGTGTGGGGCTCAGGTGGTGACCTGAGTTCCTCTAATCCATCTCCTATATGCTGTTGGAGACTGCTTTAGTCTCCTCTACCTGACATCTTTCATATGATGTGTCAGGCCTGGGAAGATGGGATACTTGGAGTTTGCCCTGTTGAGTGCAGTTTGCTCTTTTCAATGTGCAGATTAAGATGCTTCAAGGTTGCCCTGAAGATACGCTATGCAAGGCTTATAGATGGGTAGGAACAGTGGTATTTAACTCTTCCTTTAGGCCGTTTCTGCACCACAGATTAAAGTCACCACTAAAGACTAAGTCAAAGGCTAAGTCAAAACTCTTACTGGCATAAGTCAAGTCAGCATTGGGTTTGAAGAAAAACAGACATGAGGGAACTGAGAATGGAATATGGGAGCATGTAAAATGCTACAGATAAAGCACAAATTTCAGATTGTTTGAAATTATGGTTTCAGCCAGGTATGCTGGCATGACCAGTAGTCACAGCTGAATGTGATTAACCATGTGTTAGGATACAGAGTGGAGGAGAGCCTTCTTTTAGCATTTGTGCTTGCTCTGATACCTTGCTGTTCCAAGGAAGCCTGTAGAATTTGCTTTTCCTTACACAATGAAAGATCATTCACATCATGTTAGTTTGTATGAAGTTGTTAAACAATATTTTACATTTTGATAGACTTCATTTTTAATTCAAGTGCTAATAGTTTTCAGTAGAGAAATGAAAACAGTTGCAGATGTTGAAATTATCAAGGAGGGGAGCCACGCATCTGGGCATTTATGGCTTTATTGTCTCAAATAACAGATATAACTTAAAAGTAGAGGTGCTTTTTCTAGTTCAGTGGGAAGTAACAGTGTAACTGAAACAAAGTGGTGAGCTGCTACTAATCTTTTATTGCAATCAGCTACTTCTGTCACATTTTATATGAAGAAGAAAGGGGGATAAATTGAAAGTAGCACATAAAATACTGTTTTTAAATTGCCGCTGGCTCGATTTGTATTTGGAAATAATAAATCCTCATACAGCATTGAGAGTAATACTAAAGAATTCCCACTAGCTTATATTATTTACAGCAGTTCTAAAGTTTTATTTCTTTCATTTATGTCTCTTTTCAAAGGAGTTGGACCTGACATGGTGCTCATGCTATGGAGCATGAGCTAGAAAAATCATGCTAGAAAATATCAATTTTAACTAAATTTTACAGTAATGACAGATAAAAATGGTATTATAAAATCGAGTAGTGATTGCATTGTAATCTGCTGGAAGATAAAATAAATTTTCATAAAGTATTGGAATTAAATTGTATGAACTGATTGTTTTAAAATGCTCCTAAATAACTGCAAATAAGTGAAAAGGAGTCAAAAAGAGTGGATATATCTTTGTATTTATTATCCCCATAGCTTCTTTGGTAATACAGGAGTAGAAATTTTTAGCATTACAGCTCATATGAAAAATAAGACATATATAAATTTTCTGAAATTTAGATTAAGAGTTGTGGTAAAGCCAAACAGTTCTGTGATTCTGAGTATGGAGATGGTTGAAGTCACATACTTAGAAAATGACTGAAGTTGGAAGGGGTCTTTAAAGGTAATCTAGTTCACCCCTCCCTGCCCTGGCATCTTCCATGAGATCATGTTGGTCAGTGAACAGTTCCAGTGATGGGGCATCCATCACTTCTCTGGGCAACCTGTTTCAGTATTTCACCACCCTTATCATAAAAAGTTTATTCCCTAGATCCAATCTAAATCTACCCTCTCTCAGTTTTCATATGTGCATGCCCTTTTTTCTGTCACTACAGGCCCTGATCTCTCTTTCTTGNGTTTATTCCCTAGATCCAATCTAAATCTACCCTCTCTCCATTTTCATATGTGCCCTTTTTTCTGTCACTACAGGCCCTGATCTCTCTTTCTTGAAAGCCTCCTTTATATAATAAAAAGCTGAAATAAGATCTCTCTGGAGCGTTCTCTTCCCCAGGCTGAACAACCCCAAGTGTCTCAGCCTTTACTGAAAGGTGCTCTGGTCCTCAGATCATTTTCGTGGCCCTCTGCTGGACCTGCTCCAACAGGTCCTTCACTTTCTTGTCCTGAG
Source organism: Platysteira castanea (assembly GCA_013397175.1). Classification (NCBI taxonomy): domain Eukaryota; kingdom Metazoa; phylum Chordata; class Aves; order Passeriformes; genus Platysteira; species Platysteira castanea. The sequence goes on from VYXC01010946.1 coordinate 1,142,134, forward strand.
GATCCCAGAACTGCATGCAGTTCTCCATGTGTGGCTCGTGAGAGCAGATTAAAGGAGGATGATCCCTTCCCTTGACCTGCTGGCCACATCATGGAAGCTTTTGTGAACATGTGACTGCACACTTGTATGAAGACATGCACAAACATGGTCTTCTTAAACATTCACGAAGAGAGATCCAGCTTCAAAGCATAGACTTCATAGCTGTGGTAGCAAATCACTGTATTCAAGCTTTCAGTTTGCTGAGATCAGAACACAATGCTGCAGTTTTGAAAAACTATTGTGGTTGTCTCCGTTACAATGATTCTAATGTATCTCTTCTCCTTCTGAATTGTACATTGACACAATAATTTTTACTTTACNTGCTCTATTCAAATGCTCTATATTTCTAAATTTGGCTAAACCAGCACATGCACAAACATGGTCTTTGTAAACATTCACGAAGCGAGATCCAGCTTCAAAGCATCGGCTTCATAGCTGTGGTAGCAAATCACTGTATTCAAGCTTACAAAGTTTGCTGAGATCAGAACACAATGCTGCAGTTTTGAAAAACTGTTGTGGTTGTCTCCGTTACAGTGATTCTAATGTATCTCTTCTCCTTCTGAATTGTACATTGACACAATAATTTTTACTTTACNGGAAGCTTTTGTGAACATGTGACTGCACACTTGTATGAAGACATGCACAAACATGGTCTTCTTAAACATTCACGAAGAGAGATCCAGCTTCAAAGCATAGACTTCATAGCTGTGGTAGCAAATCACTGTATTCAAGCTTTCAGTTTGCTGAGATCAGAACACAATGCTGCAGTTTTGAAAAACTATTGTGGTTGTCTCCGTTACAATGATTCTAATGTATCTCTTCTCCTTCTGAATTGTACATTGACACAATAATTTTTACTTTACTTGTGTGAGTTTTATACATAAAAAGGTATATATTGTTGTGGTTGAGAGCCAGCTGGTAACTAAGCTCGACACGTGCTCACTCAGTTGATCTGTGGGTGGGACTGGGGAGACAATCAGAACAGTAAAGGTAGAAAAACCTCATGGGTTGAGATAAAGACAGTTTAAAGTCATGTGGACAAGCAAAGCAAGGAATTATTTCACTGTTTCCCATGGGGAGGCAGATGTTCAGCCATCCCCTTTGTCATGCATAGTGATGGCGTGGGAGGACAAGTGCATCACTCCAAATATCCATCCCTTCCTTCTCCTCCCCTTGGCATTATATGTTGAGTGTGATACCATATTGTCTGGAATATGTTTTGGTCAGTTGGGATCTTGGGATCATCTGTCCCTGCTGTGTCCCCTCCCAACTCCTTGTGCACCCCAGCCCTTGCTGGTGGGATGGGGTGAGGAGCAGAAAAGGCCTTGATGCTGTAGGTGAGCAATTGTAAGCACTGCTCAGCAGTAACAAAAACATCCCTGTGTTATCAACACTGCTTCCAGCACAAATCCAAAGCGTAGACCATACCAGCTACTGTGAAGAAAATTATCCCAGATGAAACCAACATATGTATGTTATTCCATTATTTGCATCACTCCTTAATAAAAAACAACAACAACAACAAAAACAAAACAAAAAAGAAAAAAACAAAAAAAAAAAAAAAAGAGAGGGAAAAAGGTATAGTGCTGCTATATTAGTAATTTGCATTCTGGTCTACCTGAATTCCTCTTCCTTGGAAACCGATTTCCAGATCTATAATTGGTGCCAACAGTAAGGGTATAATGCAGTCACATTCCCTCTGGGAATACCTTGCCTGAATCCTATGAAAGGATGTCCATTTACTCCCTCATAGACTCACAATTGTACTCCAGTTCTGAACAGTAAATTTACCAGAATCTTTGCCCATTCTGTTTCCAGAGTATGGACTTATAAATGATGGAAGAAATACATACATATGATGTCCTAAGTACGTCAGCTTAGGATGTGTTGCAGAGTTGGTACCCCATTTCTCATGTTCAGTCATTTAGGTCTTCCTGATGTTGATCCAATCTTCCACTATACAGAAAGTAAATCATTATTTTGTTTCATCTTTTAACACCACAAACGTACACTTCTCTTTTCTGAGCTGTGGGTTTTTTTAACCAGAAAATAATGTTTCCAAGATTGGCCCTTCAGAAACTTCTCTAGAATAATAGCAAGTTACTGATTGTCCCTATGCCAGCTTCATACTTACCTTTGTCTTCTCATCATGTTTTCTTTTCCTTTAGCTTAAATTATTATTTTACATGTTATACTATCATGGTTGTTTTACTGCAGTCAGGATAAATGAGAGCTATAGTGTTTCCTTATCTGGGAAATGCACTTTATTATCAAAAATATAAAATAAAACTGGCACAGGTGACTTTTGGGAAACTCATTGCATTTAATTGAATTTTCCATTTACTTAAAGGTTGTTCATTATCTTTGCTTGACAATTTATTTTAAGTATTGTTCAATATTGAAATACAACTAATGGACTTTGTTTCCATGAATCGCTACTAATCTATGTCAATTTCTTAAATGAAAGCATTACCTTTTGTCTACTACTTAGCAATTCTAGACAGCAAGTGTTTACAAAGACGGACTAAAAGATGACTTTGGTCAGTTTTCCATCAGACTTGCCTGGTGAAATGCTTTCCTAACTTTTTTATGTTCACTTTACACTTGTGTGAGCCTTTAACTCCACACAAGGGACCAGGAGTCAGTACTGGTACTTATGTTGTGGCACAGCATCATTCTCTAAGCAGAACTGGATGGTATATTCCATTTAAATATGTTGGGGTGAACATGTCTAGCCTGAAAGAAATATTAATATTCATGTACATTTCCTTCATCTTTCAGAACAATGGGTCGCTTGCTTGGTGCCAGAATCATAAACAGTGTTCAAAGGTAAGTCCTGTTTTTTCCCCTCTCATTTATGTTACCTAGTTGCTTTCAGTCTCTTGTCTGTAGATTGAGTTCTTTTCTTCTTAGCCTGCTTTCAGAAGCATCTGTTTGTATTTTATTTGGAAACCTTAACCTGTAATAAAATATCAAAAATTGAAATCAAGTTATTTACTCTTTCAAGACAAAGGAACCATGTTTGAGAATACATATCAAACCAACATAATTCTGTTGTTATGACAAAATTTACACTGGCTAAAACTGGTGTGTCATTTGTGGTTTTTTTCAGTATTTTTGGTCAGAAGAGAGTAAAACTGTCAATAACTTTAAAATCTTACTCCAACAGAACCAGGGTATTTCAACATTCAACATTTTATGCAGTTTGGGTATTTAATTTTTATCTTGAACCTGAATTTCTTTGAAAATATTCTTGATAAAAATCCCAGTGGCTGTACTGATGCTCCTGTCCCTTTCTAGCACTTTAACCCCGAAAGCCTAAAGGGTAGGTGAGCTAATTGTCAGCTGATTCTCCTGTGCAAGAATCTTTCTATGGTGCCTGGATGGAAGCAGCAATGGTTTGGGAGCTTGTGGGTCAAGTGGAATTGCACATTTTTTGCTAACTGTTCATAAACATGCATTCATTGGAAATTTTCCTGAAAATGCTTAAGGTAGCATTTTTGTCTAAACATCCTAAGAACATATTTCTACAGTAATTTAGGCCTTTTAAGTTCAATAATTATTCTTTATTCATGAAGGTTGTACTGAAAATGGAATTAAATCTAAGTATCATTGTTCTGTATTGTTTCAATAGTGCAATCTATGTTAAATGCTGATGCTAACCCTTGATTTTAACACATGTTGATTTCTTGGGTACATTTGAGAAATGAGATTACTAGATTCACTGATCTAGCTTCTGTTGACATAAGCGGGATTGGAAGTGGGCCGATTTTTTTACTGTTTCATTGCAGGTAAATAAAACAAAGTTGATTGCTTTTATCAGTATTAAAATCCAGGGTGTAACCATGTCAATATAAGAAAAGAATGGAACATTTCCTATTACCTGTGGTACACTGCTAAGGATTTCACTTTTGCAGTGAAATCTTATCATTCTTAAAATTCTTTTGGAAAACCCCAAATGTGCAAAGGATGTATTTCATGATAACTGAATTGCCTTTGTAGGAAAGCATGAGGGCCTTGTTCCACAGTGATCCTGATACAATTAAAAAAAAAATTCATTGTGAAGGCTACTGTGGTAAGTAATCTGAAAGGTTTTCCAATGGTTTGTGTCTGCCCAACAGACACAAAGAAGGAATCATACAAGAAAAGTAATCCAGGTTTTAAAGCAGGGCAGAGGTTCTAGGAATATCTTTCTGAGTCACTCCCAAGTTTATAGAATCCTCATAAGGTGTATATAAACTGTAATGAATTTTGTCTTAAAATTATATCAGTATCTTGAAACCAGTGTAAGAATGCTAAAAATTAATATTGTATTGTGTTACAAAACACAATGATAGTTTAAGCTTTAAATTACTTCACATGTGCTTTACAGTCATATTACCCTGTGTTTTCCATTCTTTCTTAGGAATTTGCCTTAAGAAAGCAGCTTTGCCATATTTAGAAAATAAATAAATACAAACTTTGTCAAATTGTTAGCAGGGCTGAACTTAAGCAAAATGTTGTCTTTTCAGGATAACTTTGATTTTCTGTGTTTTGCAATGCAAAGTTAAGCAATTGCTTTAGCTAACTGAAATTTTCAAAGTGATGCAGGGAATTCAGTTAACCTTTTAAAAATGCAAATTCCTTTCACTGCTTCTCAACACCTTGGTGGAGGAGGTTTATATGAGTGTGACAGGTAGTGGAGGATTCCACAAGGAATGGTGTGCTGCTCAACCTTACTACAACTAACATTGAAGGCCTTGTTGGAGATAAAAAAAAGGTGGGGGCAGCCTTGGCTGCCGTGACCATGAGATTGTGAAATTCAGTACTGGGTAAGAAGGAAGCAGGGCAGCAAGTAAGATAGTACACATGGACTTCAGGAGAGCAAGCTTTAGCCTCTTTAGAGGGTTTTCTTGGAGGAATCATATGGGAGCAGATCCTGTGGGGAAGAGGTGTCCAGGAGAGCTGGTTGATCTCAAAGGATCACTTCTGCAAGGCTCAAGAATGTTCCATCCTGGTGGGCAAGAACTTGGGCAAAGTGGGCAAGAGACCTGTGTGGATGAATAAGAACTCGTGTCATTACTTGAGTGTAAGTAGGAAATACACAGGAGATGGAAGCAGGGTCAGGCCACTTGGAATGAATATACAGAGGTTACCAGAGTGAGTAGAAACGAGGCAAGGAAGGCCAAGACACATCTGGAATTAATGGAATTGGGACTGTGATAACAGAGGACATGGAGAAGGCAGAGTTACTGAATGCCTTCCTTGCATCAGTCTTCACTGGCAAGACCAGCCTTCAGGAATCTCTGGCACAGGAGACCCAGGTGAAGGAGTGTTGTCAAGAAGACTTTCCCTTGGTCAAGGAGGATTGGGTTAGAGAACACCTTGACATCCACGAGTTCGTGGGCTCTGATGGGATGTGCCCGCAGGCGCTGAGAGATGTGAACACCATAGCTAGGCCAACCATGATCATCTTTGAAAGGTTGTGGCAATCAGGGGAAGTGCCTGAGGACTGGAAGAAAACAAATACCACCCCAGCCTTCAGAAAGGAGGATGTAGGGAACTTACCAACTAGTCAGCCTTGCCTCAATCCCTGGAAAGGTGCTACAGCAACTCACTCTGGAGGCCATCTCTGTCCACATGGATGACAAGCTGATTATCAGGAGTAGTCCTTGACCAACCTGATTGCCTTCTACAGGAAAACAACTTACCTGGATGGATGGGGGAATTCAGTGGATATTGTCTACCTCAACTGCAGCAAGGTTTTTGACACTTTCTCACAATATCCTCATAAACAAACTAAGGAAGAGGGGACTGGATGGATTGAGAATTGGCTGACTGGCAGATTGCAGAGGGACATAATCAGTGGCACAGGGTTTGGTTGGGGCCTGTCACTTGTGGTATTCCCCAGGGTTCAATATTGGGCCCAGTATTGTTTATCTTGTTCATCAGTGACTTGGATGAGAGGGCAAACACCTCCTCAGCAAGTTCAGTGACAACACAAAGTTGTGAGGAGTGGCTGATACCCCTGAGTGCTGTGCAGGCCTTCTGAAGGACCTTGACAGGGTGGAGAGATGGGCAGAGAGGAACTGCCTGAAATTCAGCAAAGGCAAAGGCAGGGTCCTGCACCTGGGGAAGAACAACCCTCTGCACTAGTACAGGCTGGGGGCTGACCTGTAAAGCAGCTCTGTGAAGGAGGACCTGGGGGTCCTGGTGGACAACAAGCTGCCATGACCAGCAGTGTGTCCCTGTGGCCAAGAAGGCCAATTGGATCCGGGGATGCATTAGGAAGAGCATTGCCAGCAAGGAGGTGATCCTGCCCCTCTGCTCAGCCCTGGTGAGGCCACATCAGGAGTTCTGTGTCCAGTTCTGGGCTCCTCAGGATAAGAGAGATGCAGAGCTCCTGGAGCAGGTCCAGTGGAGGGTGACAAAGATAATTAAGGGACAGGAGCATTTTTCCTTTTGGGAAAGGCTGAGGAAGCTGGGATTGTTCAGCCTTGAGAAACAGATGAGGTTCCCTCTCAGTTGTCTATCTGAAGGAAGGGTGTCAAGAGGATGGACTTCAGTGGTGCCAAAGACAAGAGGCAGTGGGCAGAAACTGATGCACAGGAAGTTCCTTGTGAACATGAGGAAGAACTTCTTTACTATGCGGATGACTGAGCACTGGACAGGTTGCCCAGAGAGGTTGTGGTGTCTCCCTCACTGAAGATATTTAATAGCCATCTGGACTCAATCCTGTGCAATGTGCTCTAGGATGACCCTGCTGGAGCAGGGAGGTTGGACCAGGTGACCCACTGTGGTCCCAGCCTTACCCATTCTGTGATTCTGTTCAGTATCTTAGATGGCTGTGAGCAGCAAAATAGGCAGCAATGATTTTATGTTAATTTAGTAAGATCTCTGCAGAAGTCTATTTTTCAAGATGAAGCACAAGAAGAAGCATAAGATGAAGCACTGTTTTGACATGTGTAATTTCAATATGTTGAAATACTTTGTTATAATTAGGACAACTGTAGGATTATTACATAAATTGTCATTTTTGGTTGCACTAGTTTCTAATTCATTGCCATTATGCACTCCTCCTTGTCTACTGGCACAGCATTGAATCAGGCTTTATTTTTTTGATTCTTATCAGTTGCTTGGCTGTCTTCCACTGTTGGGATAAAACTGGCATTGTGGTCGATGAAGTTTGTGAACTTCTTTGGAAAAAGATTTGAAACCAAAATATTGTTGTCTAACTTCATTCATAGATCCATTGTTTTGTTTGAACTTTCATTTACCGAGTTACAGTGATTCCTTTCTAAGGAATCAGAGGAACCCAATATGACAGTTGGGCCCAGCCCATAGAAAGGTTGCTGCCTTCCTGGGTCCTGGGTAGGAATGTCATCCGGAAACTTCCTAATCTGGAGCAGTCCTGAGACTACTACTCATTACTGATTTTCCACATAGAGGATGATGAAGTAGCAACATGTACTCTGAGGAGGATCAAAAGGGACTTCAGGGCCTTGGGATGTTTGGTAAGGGAATCTGAGGCACAAGTTAGGATTTCCTCTAGATTTCCAGTTCAAGGCAACAACATTGGAAGAAACTGATGGGCTGAGTCTCTTAATACATGGCTCTGTGGCTGTTATCATGACCAAAATTTTGGGTTTTTTGACAATGGAATGGTCAGTGCAGCACCAGGCATGCTTGTAGCAGTAAGGACTCACCTTTCTTAGGGAGGAGAGTCCCTGCTTGGAAACCAGAGGGGCCCATTGAGCTTTAAGCTAGTTGTGATAGGTTTGTGCCTAGCAAGCTGTGGGATGAGAAGCAAAGGTTAGAGGGACAGCGTGCTAGCGAGGACCCTCTGCCAGTGACTCTGAAATGTGCTGGCCACACTGTAACATGCCTGCAGTCTTACTGAGACAAGCCAAGGACTCCTGATGTAACAGAAACCAACAGGGAAACACTAGAGAATTATCTCAAAGGAATTAAGGGCTGTTCCTTTAGGAAGGCAGCATGGCTGACAGGCCAGGTAAGGTGCCTTTACATCAGTGTGTGCAGCGTGAGCAGCAAACAGGAGGAGTTAGAAGCCACTGTGCTGCTAGAAGACTATGACCCTGTTGCCATTTCAGGACAAGGGGAATGGATTCAAACTGTGTTTGTGTAGAAGTATTTCACATATGGTCTTCAGCGCTCCGTGTTGCCAGGAGCCACATAAATACTTCCAACTAGCTTTGATGCCCTCATTAGGATTGATACTGCATGGTGTATAGGATTGTTCATGTACTGAAGTTCCATTCAGATTTGGTCTAGAAAATTAAATTTAAAATACAGTATTTTTTTTTTTTTTACTTTACCAGTAGATTGCTGGCAGCCTGTCAGACTGGCTGAGTAATGCAAAGGTGGACTCATAAACAACAGCATAAGGAAGTAGAACGGCAACATGGAGAGACTGTGAAAAAGAAAGTGAGCTGGATTGGGCTGGGCTCAGTGTTTCTTAACGCAGCTGTTGGACCAGCACCTGCATCTCAATCAGCTCTACTCATTCCTACACATGACATGGGTCATAAGCTTATCTGGGGAGAGAATGAGACACAGACACTCCCTTCTTTTTTTCCACGTACATGACTACATAAAACCCCAGTTCCTGTTGCCAGCAGCTGGTTCAGGAGAGGAATTGAAAATAGAACCTCTGCAGAGTGTTTTGTCCGGTTGAGGAAAGACAGTTAAAGCTGGAAACTGATGGATCTAGTTTTCTTATGCAAGCTGGCCTAAAGTCTTCCATCACAGCAAAGTGATGCAAAATATTGCAAAAAATATATTCATGCCTGTCATCTTCAGACTGTCTTTAAATACTATTTTGACATGGGTTGTGCCTGTAGGTAGGCAAATAAAACCTTCTTCCAACTTATTCCTCCTTTCTCCCTCCAACTAATTATATTTGTTATGATATATCAAACTCTGAGTTATCTAAGTGATTCTTTTAAAGCATTATGAGGTAGAGGTTATATACAGGATGAAGTAGTGTCTGTAATGTATAGATTTCATCTAAAAAATAATTCAACTTGTTTCCAACACAGGTAGTCAGTCAACTTTGCTAGATGATTATATGTACATAACTCATTAATACTGGATCAGTTCTCTCTAAATGGAGAGAACTGATAATATAGAAAAATAGTATAATATTTACTGAATTATTTACTGAAAAATAGTATAATATTATAGTATAATATAAACTGATAATATAGAAAAAAATAGTCTTTTTTATTTTTGGATTAAATGGCAGCTGCTGGGGAGGGAAGACTGGAGCAGGTCAGTTTTTAAAATAGTCTTGGTTGAACATGTGGTATGTAAACCAGAATGTCTAGTGCTGCTGTTGAAAAATATTCATTCACACTTTTTGATAGAGATTTGTTTATAATTTGTTAAAATGATAGATCACAGAACATTTTTTCTTTTTTTAAAGAGAGATTTTGTAATTAAATGTCACATAATAAAATCTGTATGGATTCTAGCTCTTTCTGCAAGCTTAATTCTCAGTGACATTACTGAGAAGTTCTGAGAGTTATGTGTTCAGCGTTGAGAGAGAAGAATTTTACCCAGATGTGGTTGTTGTTAGGTTTGTGTTTTCTGAAGCTAAGCTTACACATTTTTACTTGCAATTCCAAATGTTCATGAGGGTAGAAAATGCTATTATGGTTTTTATTCTATGTATAGATGTTGTTATCTGGCGGTTTCATTATGTTGCTTCTAAAACTGAGATGTGGTTTGCTTTGTGGGTTCAGGAGAAAAACAGAAGACATTCACACTTTTTCATGACTGTATTTTTTTTCTTATGTATCTTTGACTGCACACAGGTGAAGAGTTGGTTTCATGTGTCATGTTTACTTCGACTGGTAACTTTCCCTTTATGTAATGCACTTAGAATCATAGAATAGTTTGGGTTGGAAGGGACCTTTAAAGGTCATCTAATGTAATACCTCTGCAGTGACCCAGTGAAGGGTCATCTTCAACTGGGTCAGGTTGCTCAGAGTCCAATGCAACCTGGCCTTGAATATTTCCAGGGATGGGGCATCTCCCAGTGCCCTGGGCAACCTGTTCCAGTGTTTCACCACCTTCATCATAAAAGATCGTCTTCCCTATATCTAGTCTAAATTTACCCTCTTTTGATTTAAAGCTGTTACTCCTTGTCCTATTGCAACAGGCACTGCTAAAAATTCAGTTTCCATCTTTCTCATAAGCCCTTCTTAAGTACTGAAGGGTTACAATAAGGTCTTCCCAGAGCCCTCTCTCCTCTTGAAGGCTGAACAGCTTCAACTCTCAGAGCTCTTCCTCATGGAAGAGTGCTTCTCCCATTTGAGCATTTTTATGGCCCACCTCTGGACCAGCTCTAACATATATTTCCTGTGCTGAGGACCCCAGAGCTGATGCAGCTCTCCAGGTGGGGTCTCACTGGAGCAGGGTAGAGGGACAGAATCACCTCCCTCAATCTGTTGATCACACTGCATTTGATGCGGGTCAGGATGTAGTTAGTGCAAGTGCATGCTGTGGGCTCATATGCAGCTTTTAATCCACCAGTACCCCTAAGTTCTTCTCCACAGGGAAGCTCTCAATCCTTTCATCCTCCAGCCTGTATTGATACCAGAGGATTGTTTCACCTAGGTGCAGCACTGTGCACTGGGTCTTGTTGATCCTCGTAAAATTCCCATGAGCCCACTTTTTGAGATTGTCCAATTCCCTTTGGATGGCATCCTATCCTTCAAGCATTTCAGTCATACCACACAGCTTGGAGTCATCTGCAGAGGGTCTTCCTTAGGGCCCCCTCAGTCCTGCTATGCCACTGATGATGATAATGCCCAGGGATCTGGTGACCTCTAGGAAACACCACCCTCTGGATGAGACCAGCCAACCAGTTTCTCTTCTACGAGAGTCCACCTATCAAATCAATCTCTCCAATTTAGAGAGAGGGATGTTGTGAGAGATCCTGTTAAAGGCGTGGTTAAGACAAGCCATGATTTGTTTCTCAAATCACCTGCCGGTCCTCCATGTGCCTTAGCATATCTTCTAGAAGGATCTGTTCCATTATTTCCCAGGCACAGAGATGACCTGTCACCTGAGGCTGACAGGTTAGTAGTTCCCAGAGTCCTTCTTTCTACCCTTTTCAAAAATGAGTGCAGTGTTTCCCTTTTTCCAGTCACTTGGGTCTTCACCTGTCTGCTATGACTTTTCAAATATTATGGCAACTACATCAGCCAGTTCCCTCAGGTCTCTGGGATACATCTCATCAGGTCCCATAGACTGTGTATGTTAAGGTTCCTCAGGTGCTCATGAGCCTGATCTTTAGTTACAGTTGGAGCGACTTTGCTCCTCCAGTCTCTCTCTTGCAGCCCATCCACTCGGGAGGTATGGGGAAAAAAAGATTGCCTTTGAAGTCTTAGAGGAAAAAAGTTGAATACTTTAGCCTTCTCCCTAACCCTATTTGCCCTAGTCCTTATACTCTTGCCAGGATAGGTGTCCATACTTCCACTGCCTGTGCATTTCCTTCTTGCCCTTTAGCTTGACCAGGAGGTCTCCACTCATCTCTGCAGGTCTCTTGCCTTCCTTTCTTGATTTCTTACACTTGGTGATTCAGAGTTCTTGTGCTTTATTGAACATGTCCTTAGACATCTGTTATGTCTTTTCTGGTCCCCTTTCCTTTAGAGCAGTTTCCCATGGGGTCCTGTTGACTAACTTCTTGAAGAGCTGGAAGTTTACTTTCCTAATATTTAGGGTCCTGACTTTGTTCTTTACCTGACCCATATCCCTCAGGACTGCAAACTTCACTAGTGCATGCACATTGCATCCCGGGCTGCCTTCAACCTTAATATCACTGATATACTCACTTGGATTAAAGCATTACAATAACCATGAAATTTGCTAGTCAATCTCTCCCTAACCACTATATGTGGATTTAAGAACTACTTGATATGCGAAAGACTATCAAAACCTTGCCTAGGAAAATAGTCTGCAAGGCTGACTCAGGTACTTCAAAGGTAACAACTTTGCACTGGAAGTTTGCTCTTTTTGTAAATGGTAATAAACTGTTTTATGTTGTGCTTTGAATTCCTTCACTGACTTAACCTTTGCTGTTGGATTTAACTTTCACATCTTTACATAATTCCTGGGTTGGGGTTTTTTGCCTCTCCTTAACTTACCCTCTGAAAATTTTTACGTGGTATTTTGTCTCTTTCTCTCCACTAGTGTCACTATTCTGTATGGCCATCTATCTATTTCTTAAAAATTTATCAAAAAGCAGTGAATTGTTGAGGTTGGAAGGAAAACCCTCTTAGATTTTCTAATGCAGGGTCAGCTAGAGGAGGTTGTCCAGGACCACATCCTGTTGGATTTTGAGTATCTCCACATGTAAAGACCACAACCTCTCTCAGCAGCCTATTTTAGTGTTTGACTACCTGCACAGTAAAACAGTTTCTATATTTCTTGTTTTTTGATTTGTGCCCATGGCCTCTTGTTTAGTCCATAGGCATGACTGAGTAGAGCCTGGCTGCCTCTTCTTCATTGCAACCCCTATGGATGTTTATAAACATAAGTAAGATCCCTCAGAACCTTTTCTCCAGGCTGATCAGTCCCAGATATCTGAGCTTCTCTGTATATGGCAGATGCTCCAGCCCTTAATGGTATTCTTGGCCCAATGTATTCTTCTTTTCTAGTTATGCGTTCTAAGCCCCAAATGACTCCTGCCTACTGCCATTTGCAAAGCTCCTGTCCGTAAAATCCCGCTGCCTTCTTCTGTCTTACTAGCAGCCATTTTTGCTAAGCTGTGTGTAAATGCACAGCTTTTGCTGTTCCTGCTCCATTTTTCTGGTTTGTTTTTACAGTGTGAGCTCCACGGTTCCAAGGCTGTTCTTCTCAAGTACTTGGAAGTGCTGAGCATATAACAGGTGCTTCCCTATAAAAACAGCAGTAAGAGCTGATTGCTGCTGAGAGTAACATGAAAGAGCTAAGAGTCCTGCACTGATGCTGCTTAGTGAAAAATGTATTTTAGCAATAAGGTGGGGGGCAAGAGGGATGAAATGACTGGGAAAGGCATTTCAAGAGTTTGTGAAGTAGACATAATTTTTTTTTTTACAGCTCCTTGCACAAGGTTTTCTTTTTGTAGGCAACTGAAAGTCAAGAGACCAGCAGGCATAATTTAGACCTGCATGTGCCGTGGCATTTACAAGGACTGGAGATAAATGGGGATCATCATAATACACTGTGAATTACAATACAACTTTCTTATTCCCAGTAGCGAAGGCAGTGGTCCCTGATTGATTGATTCTGCAGAAAGGCTGAAAGGCTATTTTTTGAATTTTCAGAACTGAGAGGAAAATGTGAAAATAAAGATAAACAATTTACAAATTCTGCAGCCAAATAAACAGACTGACCGTCTCAAAAAGACAGTGTACTTTCTTTTTAGAATAATATACACTCCTGAATTCCGTATGTGAGCAATTGTTTCAGGTTTCCAGCTGAGCTCTTTCCAAAGATAATGCAGGTGGAAAGATGAGTTAATGGTTTAAACAATTAGAGATTTGATGCAGTCTTCCATCTATCAAAGCCCACTGAAATGAAAGCTCACAGTTTTAATTTGTGCCTCCAGCATCCAACTCAGTCTGAAATGGTGTCAGCGATTTGCCCTGCCCACAGTAGTGTTATTCTTATGTTAAGCATTCTGTGCACACATGCTGAGAGACTTCTATCAAACATATTAGTGTGCATTTGAGAGATCATTAGCCTGAAGTAGCTGGAACATTCCAGGTTTCTTAGCCAGGAAACTCACATCTCTGCTGGAAAGTGTGTTGAGCCACTGTTATTTACACAATAAAGCTAGAGCAGGATGGGCATAGCTTTGTAAAGTTTAGCAGGAATAGTGGTACCTTGATTTAAGTGGCACCCATAAAAGGATGAGATAATGAATGTTTTGGTTTCTTGTCTAAAAAGATGGAATGAATAAAAATTTCTTTCTTGATCTGCTAGACAGATTGTTTTTCTTTTCATCTAGTAAAAGCTAAGGTAAAACCATTTAATAGAATCAGAGTTCATAAGACTTGATCAGATCATTGTTCTGCTAAATAGCTAAAAAAGTCATGAGCATATACGAAGTAAGACATGTGATACTTATTGTTTGCATTCCTATGGTTTATTTGATTTTTTTATTCTATTCATCTATAAAAAAGTAGAGGGAACTGAGAGAACCATAGTGGTTAGATGATTAAAGCTGTACTAGCTAATAAATGAGGTGACTGAAGTTTCTGGATATTTGTGTTTGAGGAAATAGAAGAAAGAGCTTTGTGATTCAGTGTTTATGTTTATACGAAAGCATTAGTGTATAAGTGTGCTGTGATTACAGGAATCCCATTGTTCATAAGGGCCTTGAGAACAATAAACAGAATTAAAATCCAAACAATATTTGCAGTACTCTGAACTACTCTGATGTATTGCTCTATATTTATAAATATCAAGTTTTATTTTTTTGGGTATTGGAAAAACAGTTGTGTTAGAACATGAAAGAAGGGAACATGAAGTAAGTTCATATTCTTTACAGTTGCCATATTGGATCACGTCAGTCATCCTTCCAGTCTAACACTTGTGTTACCAGCTAGATTCTCCATAGGTAAGTAAACCTGTAGGTCTGGTATAACCTACTGCTAGAAAAAAACTTACTTAAGCCTTATTACTTATTTTTGTATGATACTGGGCAACCTAAAGGATATGTCCTTTTCAGAACACTAGTTTTGGCCTCTGATCTCTTGCTGCTTACTGTTTGGTTCACCTTAACTGTTTCTGCTTTGGTAGAACAGACCTCAGGACTTTACGGAAGGTGTTTGGCTTGGCCTTCACTCTGGATGATGCTGCTGATAACTTTCTGTCTCTAGGACAAATGGTTAGAATCAACTTTTCCCTTGTTAAAAGGTTATCATGACTGCCAGAGCCCTTATGAGGGATAGGGAGGAAAGGATCAGATTGGTTAGATGTCCCTGTAGCCCAGGTTTTTGTTAATGCGGAGTTCTGCTGAGGTTCTCACTGATCTTCAGCATGGGTTTACAGAAAAGTTTGGTTCTTTTGGAGCTTGCTCTTTTGGCAAGTTGTATCTGTTTTAAGGAGGTAATCAAGTCTGATCGCTGTGCTGTTTGAAATTTGAACTCCTGAATACTGAACAAACTGAGCCAATACCAGCTGAAGATTAAGTAACCCTCTTTCACAGAGGAAAGACACAAAATTGTCATTAATGACTGAATTGTCCCAACACTGGCTTTAAGGGTAATAGCATAGCAGTCTCAGTTCTGTTCTCAGAAAAGCAAGTGCTGGCTTTAGACTTTAAATCTGCATACACTGTGGTATATAGAGACATACACTACTGCTAAAGGGAGAAATGTGTGCATGGGGATGCACACTTATAAACAGAACAGATATTTATTGAAGCTGGCATGCTGAAGCACTAAATGCTTCTTTAACTTAGCTTTATCTGCTTCAGTGAACACTCTTCAAAATCCAAGGATATTTAGACTGCAGAACCCTTTATTTAGAGGTATTTGAGCACAAAAATAATCCCTTCGTAGAAACTTCTGAAATACCAATGCAGCTATGCAGCCTAATCAACTGTAAATTTTTGTCATCTAAAAAGCAGTTGATTAAGTAACATCTAGCAGAAGGATGATTATCATTGGAGCAACACTGGTCAGACAATAAAGACAGAAACTACAACTGAGGCTAAGGAGAATTAACAGTAAATCTGCTTGAAAACAAGCAACAGATTTATCTTTCTAAATCTTCAATTTTACCAGGTCTTTCACCACTTAGTTTACTCAAAGCTCGTACATATTTTTTTCTCATCTTTCAATAACTTTGCATGCTATATGCAGAGGGAAATATGTGACATGAAAGTGTATTTGAGATTTTGATTTCCCAAATACAATCTTAGTTCCCAAAGCTCAGCTGCCTGAAATACTATTAGGAAATTTTAAAAGCTTGTATAAGTCAGAGAATCTGCACAAAATTTATGAATTTGCAATTGAGATGAGATTCTTAATTTTATCTTATCACATTACGTTTCATTAACCTAATTAATTCATAGTGCAAAACAGGCTGTAATAGTCTGTTTAAATGTATGGTCTTTTTCTTCTCTTGTGGGGGACAATTGCAGAGTTAGGTCAAATACAGCTCTAGTTAAGTGACAAAGACAAAATGTACTTGCATTGACCTTTAATGTAGTAATAAAATACATTCAAGCCACTGCAAAGGGATGTATGTCTGTATCTTAACCCTGACTTTTAAAAGAGTTTTGCTTGACTGGACCCAGGGCATTATTCAAAACCCACTGAAGTAAGGAATACTGACTTTCAACAAGCTTTAGACCCATCTATAAGTTAAGATTTTGCTTTTTCAACTGACCTCCCTTGGAATTTCTCCATTACTGTAATATTGAAGGAGATATAAAAGTGTGCTTAGGTAAATGGAGTTATTGTGCTGAGAGGAAGGCAACTGTCTGAGGCACACAGATGTAAGTGCCCTTTTCTCCACACATTCATTGAAATGTAAGGAAAGCATTAAGCTGGAAGTGAAAGCTATGACTGTTTTCTACTTTTGAGTGCCTGCAAAGAATTGGAAAGCTGTCTGAGCGCAGAAGCGTGGTCCTTCCTAAAACGGAAATTGCAGATTTTATTTTGTAACACTAACTATGATATTTAATCAGACACTAAAGAGTTCATTGCCGTTTAGCACTGACTGTATATCAGAATAACTCTCTATGCACAACAGACAAAAATGCTTCTGAAAGGGTGCAGTGTTAAAGAGCGAGTTTTGTGCTATGAATTTTAAGTAGATCTCCTCATTGAGTTTCCTTAAAAAGTTCTGCTTCGAGGTATAGCCTCAGGTTAATGGGTCAGAAAGGTAACTGGTTCTGACAGTTCTTCCATAATATTCATATCCACTGTATGGATTACAAGCATACATTCTGATCTTAATTATATCAAATATTTTTAACTATTTCAGTGATCTGAAGAATTTAAGTGCACAGCGGAAGCATATAGCTGTACAGATAGAAGTTCCAATATGGAGATAGTGACAGGAAAATATTCCGGCTTTTTTTCTGATACCATAAACTTTCTGAAATCTACAGTGGTTCTAAAAGCTACTTCCTGCAGTCTAATTAAATTGGTTTGCATCCTCATTTTATACAAGTGAACAGTTACTTGGGTGTCGCAGTCCAGTTCTGGGCTGCGCCCTCTCTGGAGACAGCCTTGGATCGTACGAAGAATCAGGAACAATATTTTTGGTAGATATTCATGGATGTTTTATTTCTCTGACCGCATGGCAGCCAGGAGAGACAGAGACCCACCATGTGCAGCCAGGTCAGGCACAAAGCTCCTCCAACTCTCCCCCAAGACCCAGGAATCATGGGACCACCACAGGTTTTGGGGCGGGGAAAACACCTATAACCAATAACGAACAGGAGAACACCAGGGAGCTTGGGAGACCCTGTGGACCATGCTTCAGCTTCCATGCCCATCCCCCCGGGGGGCAGACCTCCACACTTGGGGTGTAAAGTGTGAGGGAAAATCACAGCCGTATTTCTGGAATGTTGACATATGCGTTTAATCTATGTGGGAGATGTGAAGCAGTATTTTGAGCTCATGTTCAGTGTAAGGAGTTGCCCATGCAGGAAGGCCAGCAGGATCCACTACTCTGAAATGAAAGAAGACATGGATAACTGTTCACCCTTGAACCGTTTCTGTTATGGATGATTTAATGTTACAAACCAGTCGCTGTGATTCAAAGTTATTGGGGTGTGGGGTGGTGCACGGGAGGGGGTAAATTGGGAGCCCATCGCTTGGAGGACAGAGTGACTGGACCTCGGGACTCAGCGATGGCAGCTCCCAGAGTTGCCCGCCCGGTGCCAGGGTACCAAGGACACCCAGAGGGGACACGCGGCCTGAAGGTGATTGGTCGGGAAGGGCTCTGGTTATGGACCAATCAGGGGGCTGAGAAATGGACCAATGGGGAGCCCCCAAAGCGCGTGCAGGGATTGGTGCATTCCTGATCCCCTTCAAGGGTATAAAAGGGGGCCCTGAGGGGGTCGCGGGCTGTTTGGTGGCGGTGTGGTGCAGGGCTGTGGTAGGTAGAGGCAGGTGCGTTCCTTTGTTTGGGTTCTGACTAGCCACGTGGAGCTCAGATTCATCCTGGGCTCCGCGGGCAGCTGCTTATTGTAATAAACCTATTGATCTAATTTTTGGTGTTCTTGAGTCATTCATGACAGTTTTGATGCTGGTGTATGTGTGTACAAAATGTATTTCTTGTTTCAGGAAGGCGTTTTCAGCTTACGCATTTAGAAGTTAAAGGATTTCTGTAATTAAATCTGTAAGGGAATCTTTTTCCTTTGAGGTGTGAATCAGAAGACTGAGTTATGAACAAGGATCTTGTCCCCAATATATCTAATATTCTGTTTACTTTAAGTTGTAAAACCTATGGGTTCCAACAAATATTAGAGTTTGCAGCCTCTGACTTTGAATAAAGAATACAGCTGACTAGGTTTATTTTTCTCATAGAGGTGACAGTGTTGTGTCCAAAATATATGAAATTTCAATATCCACAATAAATCAGGGTATGAACAGGAAAAGAAAACTGAGTTACAGCACTTGGAATTTGAACTGCACCCTACAAAAATAGAAATTTTCCAGAGCTAGGAATGAAGAATCAAAATTTAAAGCGGTTTCATATTAGGAATGAAATACTATCATTTTTATAGCTTATGTAAAACATTTTTCTGTATTGTTACTGAACTTTGAGCACTTTTGGGAGGGAAATAGACTTAATTTTGTTTTACATAAATATGACCATCCTGTTAGCCCTGGTAAACAACAAAATACTGGTTAAACAGTAGTTACCACTTTATAATTGTTTTCAACTTTTGTCCACTTAAATCAGGCTTTAGCATTACATGGATTCTCATGTGTCGCTTTTCCTAAATCTGGAATTCTTTCAGTTTGGCCTGAGAATACAATGCAGAGCCCCAAACACATCCCTGGCCTGGTCCATGCAGTTCATTTGAAGGAGAACTAACCAAGCTTTCTTGCAGGAATGCTCGTGGGAGGGATGGTCAGCCCCAGCAGGCAGAGCTCAGTCTGGCTACACTTGTTAATTTTTGTTTGGTTCTGGGCCATATTGTTGAGTGATAGCTGAGGATATCATTATTCACTCAGCAGGTGGCAGGCCTAAAGCTCCTAAAGGGCTAGAAGCAAGGGAGGAATTGCAGTTTTTTGGGTGAGATTTTTGAAATGTTAGGATTTATAGCTGTGAAGAAGCACCAAGACAATGAGAGCTGATGAATAACTATTTAAATCAATGAAAACACTACCAAACCTGTCTTTGCCACCTTGGAAATACTGATTCAGCAAATATTTCTTAATGAAAAAGAGAAAGTCTCCATCATCATTCCACTGGTGATCCGTTCTGCTCATATATTATTCAGTGTTCTATTTTCCTTTCCTATTTATTGTTGGAGGTATCTGCATGACTGAAGTATTGTGTTTCTTTAGAGTTCAGCTGTTCCTGCTGCACAATTTCCTCATCCAAAGTAATTTCACTTTGTATCATAAACAAATCCTGTGATGATTGTAACCTGTGTTTTTGGTGGGGCCATGATACAGAAAATAATCCCCTTTTAATTGCTTATTTTCTTCAAAAGATGAATTAAATCTTTCTGTTTCATAACTGAATATTTTAGAGTTAATCTATAGTTAAATAACACATTTGAATAACAAATGAGTGTTTTTTTAAAAAAGGTATTTAGTCAGTAGCTTTCTTGCCTTATTTTTTCCTTTTAATTTCTACCCCTCCTGTTAAATAAACTGAAACCAGGAGAACTAAATTGGTGTAGCTTTATTGTGGAAATACTTTTTTTGTTAAATAATAATAGTAATGCAAAAAATCACAACATGCGCTTCATTCAAAGTAATTCCCATCTGTAGGGGAAATCATCAGATTTTCATGTTTTCTAGGTTTAATAAGTGTTTGAAAGTATTGCAGATTGAGGGCCTTAATTCCTTAAATGGCAAGTAAGTAGGTCATCATCATCTTCAGGGAAAGACTTATTTGTCCTCATTATTCCTGGGTCCAACATTATGCAAATTTGCTTTATAATACACTTGAAAGTAGTTATTGTAAGGAAGTGGGTGTATCTCTATGCAGTACTTTAAAGATTTTTATCCTGACAACAACAACAACAAAATAGATTTGCAAACACTATTCATATACATGAATGTTTTTAATCACTAATAGGGGAAGATTGAATTAATTAGAAATTCAGCTTTTCTTCCCTCTTTTTACTGGTTCTGTGGTAGAAAGATTGTCAGATGTAATACTGATTTAAAGGGGTTTGTGAATTGTATGGTGCTTTTATTTAAACTACTTTTGACAGATTATATAAAAATGCTAGAAGACATTCATGGTACTCTGTAAAAAAACCCAAAAAACTAAGGGCACAGCAGGGTGGTGAAAGAGCAATGAACAGGCAGCATAGGAGTGTAGGCAGATCACATACTGGCATCTTTACCAACAAATGACAGGGGATCATTACTGCCCTGCCAGCAGGATCCTAGTGGAAGCTTTTTGCACCTCTGCCATCTGCCTACCACACCTTCCTCTTCCTAGAAAAATGATTTGTGGTTTTTATTGCCTAGCTCTTAATAAAAAAATAAAAATAGAAAAAAAAATAGAAAAAAAGAAGAAGTTGTTCACAGTGGAATTGAAAGAAGAAGAAAAGTGCCCTATTGTAATAATTTGAAAGTTTTTTACCCCCACAGTTGTTAGTTTTCTGGGTAGGTCAGTGCAATTTAAACAATTGGCCTGTGTGTCAAGTGTGTTTTATGTTTGCACAGAAACTTGAATGATCAGTTAGACTGGTAACATTGTAAGTGCATTACACTTTGGTTTTTAGGGTTTTTTTTCCTGGGGAAAGGCTGAAAAACCTAAATATAGTTGTACTTTTTAATGTAGTTTTATCAAATAGTGAATTTAGGGAAAAGCTCTTGAGTATGTTTTATTATGCTGTCATGGAAAGCTAGTGCATTTTTTTTTTATTGCTCACATTTGTTGGGTGATGACAGGTTATCAAACAGTACAGAGCTGTTTAACACCTTGGAAGATGACAATAAAGAAACTGGTGACACTTGCTGAACAAGAAGCACAGTGTGTTTTGGGAAATCTGTCAATGAGAAGACAGGCCTGTAAAGATGTCAGGCCTATTTTGACCTTTCCACCCCTTGTTTGTGTTCTACTGTTTCAGCCTTGCAAATGACTCCACATTTGGTACTTGAATTGAAAGTAGGCATCGCATAACAAGGAAAGACATGAATAAGTTTCAGAAATCTATTGCAGAATGGAAAAGATGGATGCTCAGAAAATGATTATGCATTTTTTTTTCATGGCTCCAGAATATTATTAAAGGAAATAAAAATATTTTCTTATTGAAATGAATTATATATGTAGTTACTGTGGGATGGTCTGTCAAAGTGGTAGATGTTGCGTTAAGTCCAACTACTACTGAAGCATGGTACTGTGTGCCTACAGTAATCTGAGCTCCTCTGTAATGATGTATGACATTCACTTTGCATGCTCAGTGCTATATTTTATCCAGCATTCGGATAGCCTGATATTCTGACCTTGTCTGATTGGTGATCTCATTTTCTGTGAATGTTGCAAGAACAGTAAACAAAGCCTGAAAGAATTGTCAAGCTGACAAGTTACATCGCTCTGTATCTTTTCAAGACAAAGCCACAGAAATTTATGTTTCTTGACACCTTTGTCTCTTGTATTAAGAAAGCTTTAACTAACTTCTCCTTGGTTCTATAGTCTACCATCTAAAAATGCCACATCTTATAAAGAGGACAGGTAGATAGGCTTTTAAGGAGAGACCTCAGAGAGATGGAATAAGTTAGGACAAAACAGCAGCAGCTAAATTGTGGAAGGAATTCCAAGACTAACAAGAGTGACTAATAAAAAGAGTGTATGAAACATTTAAATGACATTTCTGTATTAAAATTTATAAATAGCTATGAATTAAGCTAGTGTGTAAATGTTTTACAAATATGTTGAGTAGGAGAATAGTTTTTTGCATGAATCTCACAGCCATTTACTAATGTCAGTGATTGCAGGAGTACTGAAATGGTTTTGTTTTATTGTGTTTTCTTTTCACTTTCCTCTCTCACTCCCTCAAGAAACCTATAAAAGAGAAATGTTCCACTCTGTTGAAACCATATGGGGGTTTTGCATCTGGAAAATTTGAACCTAAATCTGTACATTACTTACTTTAAGTTGAATATTGAGTTTGTTTTATTTTTATCATTCAACTTCTGTGTTCGAAAGATAAATTCTTGGATCTAAAATTACATCTGGATAATGTAGTTGTACTTTGCTTAAACTGGCTTTTGTAAGTGTTTTTACTTTTAATGGGAAGTTGCTATTGACAATACATCTCTTCAGCAGGTATTTATAAACAATGAGAACTTCAAAAGTGAAGGAAGTATATAGCTAAGTGGCAGTCTGAATAGAAAGTGGGATTACAGCATACTTCTACTGGGATTTGGGTGTAAATTCACTAATTTATTTATAACAAAGTTAAATAATCTTCTAGTTGAGCAGTTAAATACTGAGGACATCTCTTTTTGGAGTCGTCTTATGCTTCAGCCAATTGACAGAGGATAAGCTTCTGTACCCATCCCTCCCAGCACTTTCAAAGCGCAGTGGAGCTTATTATAAATGAAAGACTCATACACAGGGTGGAACAAATGCACCATTGGTAGCCTACAGAGATAATAACACTGACCTCCGGTCATTTTACAAGGGAACTCTCTCGTGTAGGTCGACTTCCCACTGCTTTAAACCCAACCTAAATAGACTATTCACAGGCAACTGGATTGACAGATTAGAGATTTATATGCACAAGTGTAGGCATTAGCAGCATGGTCTCTGCACATCAGGACATGAGAAGTAGTTGAAATATCTGACCACTAAAAGCAGAGGGACATTTTTCTGTAAAGAAGCAGGTTTGTAAACTTTCTTCAGACTTAGTGAAATATGGGTAGTAGAGCAGTCATAAAAGTCCAAGCTGTTTATGCAAGACTTCAAATAATATGAAATTGTTTGGAAATAAGGGTTATGATAGCACTGCCACTTCACAGGGGACATTGGAGTAGGTGAAAAGAAGACACAATTTTAGGTTCTAAGTCAAAATACGCTCTTTTTGCTTTCTCCTCTCCAATACATACGTACACACAAAGTGAATAAGCAGAAATAATTCTGTAAAAGTATGAATTTTAACATTCGTCAAATTATACTAGTTTTAGAAGGAGCTTGTGATACTGAATTTAAGCTTAAGAATACAAAAGTGATAATGCGTACTAATTCAAATTTATATACAAGGTATGATCTAAGTGTGTCAAATATTTTCATCTTTTAACTGTGTTAATGCTCATGAAGTACAATTTGTCAGTAGAACTCATCCACCCAGTGTGTACTAGAAATTTAATTTGTGCCTTTCTGGAGAAGGAGACGTGTTCTATTGCCTGATTTTAACAAAAGATTATAGTGAAAGGAATGATTTCAAAGCAGATGACAAATTACTGAAAAGACATTTTTATTGTACAATAGCATTCTCCCACAAAGAAAAACAAGAGTGAGGGGGACACAACGCTGCTCCCCTCCAACATTCCCTAACACTAATTTAAGGAAAAACCATTAAGAGACAACCTTCAGCGGATTTCTTCTTTTCATTTCTTTTAAAGGATGAGAATCTTAACAGGTTCTTTTTTTTTATACCTGGGTCTTTCAGCAGAGAAAATTAGGACATGCAATTGGATCTCCCAAAAAAAGGTTGTTTTTTAAAATTATTATTCCTTTTGTATTCTATCTGCAGAATATGTGGCGAGTGCATTAGTGATACTTGATTTATAAAGACAGAAATACTAAAAACGTGTCGGAAATCTGTTTGAAAGAAAACTGTGACACAAACAAGAGTTTCAGTCCAAGTGTAGATAAACCAGCCAGACCCTCTTAGTCAGCCTTTATGTGGAATATCAGAATTTTCAGCTAGATCGGATAATGTAATGATAAAGAAAACATTATAATGTGATATGTTTTCTAGATGTTAATTATTGAAATCTGTTTTGATACCATAGTTCCTGACTTGTACTGAAAGCATCAAAACTTTACTTGCTTTTTTCACAAGTTTGTATGCTCTGAACTTGTTAATTTAGTCCCTGAGATTTGTAATGCAGTATGCAGATTGTCAATACAGTATGTCTGTTATCTATTTATTTATTAGAGAATAAAAAATTTTTATTCTCACTGAAGAAAGTGAATTGACATTGGCAATAACATTCAATTACCTGGCCCAGGAGGCTTTTCTTGAGACCTGAATCCAGAGGTCTTTACTTGGTCACACCTCCCAGCAAACTAATCAAGCATAGAAACTTCCTGGGTTTTTTCTTACTTTGTATCCAGGTAAAAATTCACCAGAGTTTCACCAAAAAATTTTGGTGAAAGTCAAGACACTTCAGTCATACCAAGTCTTCCTCCAGCAGTTACATCCTTCAAATTGAAGATTTTGCAAGTGGGCTTCAAACTTGCAGTAATTTTCTTTTTGCAAGTTGAAGGCTACAGCTGGAGTAATAAATGCATATTCATTCTGTGTGACTGGTTTATGGTGGATGTTTTTACTTAATAGCAGGTTTTATACAGAGTTCGTATTTCAAGTCTGGTTGTCTTCTCCCATATCTAAGCTTTTAAAAAATAACATAAAGTTGAAACTGATGTCTGGGAGAAAGAGAACATTATCCCTTGTATTTCTGCTGTGTTATCTATGTAAACAAGCATCTACCTAGGTAGAAATGCACAATTCTCAAAGGCGCTAATCTGTCCTGCTTTCTGATTTCTACTTGCTTAAATTCTAATTTTAAAGGGCTTTGTGTTTGGAGGATTTTCTGATTCTTCAAGTATGTGGATTAGTCTTAACCTTTGTCATGACTTCGCTAACATTTACGGGCATGCACCTTTGATTGTTAGAGAGAGTTGCTGTGAAAAGGAAGAAAAGAAGCACAAACATTTGGCATATTCTACTTGCAGGTGTCCTACACATCATCTCAACTCATCTTTCAGCTTCCATCCTGTAATATCACTTCTCTGAAAAAATTCACCTGCCTTTCCTTGAGTCCAGTATTTCATTCAGATAAGTAGAGGCATCCTTTCCTCCCCAGAAGGGAAGAATTTTTGTTTGAAAACTGTGAGTTTTAGTTGGTTCTACATGCAGATTTAAATTTGTCTCTCTGTATCTGTTCTCTTTTTTTCTGTTTCACTAAATGTTGCTTTTATACTAGTGGGGAAGATAGGGTATGGTACACTGAGAAAATTGTGGCTTGACACATTCACTGAAATTAGTTTGGGACTTCTGCCTCTCTTTGAGCTTCTGAAATGAGGAAAACTAACTGTTCATCTTGGTAAATACTTTAGTTCCTGTGAGTTTTTTGTCTGCTTGTTTCTTTAACAATATACAATATTTTAAAACTCTATTTTTTTACTTGCAATGCAGTTGGAGAGTCATCCTGATTTTCGTTTTTGGTTTAGCGTATATGTTTTTATAGAGCATGGCCAGGCAAACGTATGTTCAAAATGGCCATATTTGCCCTTGAATGTAACCAGGCTTCCAAAATAATGACAACCATCAGGATATTCTGAGAGAAAGCTTTTTTTAAAGAGGCTGTGCAGTGAGAGGTTGCAGTGAAAAGCTAGAAATCTGTTTAATTTGTAACCATCCATCATAGATTTTTCCAGTTCGGCCCCAGTGTAGAGATACTTGTACAATGCTTTCTCTATTATGCTTTTCAGGTAGACATCCAATCCTCAAGGAAGTCAGTGTAATTTTCTCTGAAAGTGTCAGTGTGGTAAGGAACAGCACTGAAGTTCGTTGAACTTACAGTACCATCTCTGCAGATAGTGTAACTCCGAAGCTAAACAGTGGTGCTCTACTTGGAGTTGTTCTTACTGCTTCAGGATTTGCTTTTCCTTGTTGATGCAGAAGTACTTACAGAGGATTAAAGCCTGAGCTCCTAGAACCCATAGAGTGCTATTTGCAAGAATGTCTAGATAAAATGTCTATACATGTATAACTCTATCTTACTGAAGGATTATGTCTGTCTAAAATAGTAGGATGACACTAAACTTCATGTTGCTATTTATAAAACAGGTTAAATATCGGTTAGTGACTGATATATCTAGTTAGGCTGAAATGACAAGAAAAAAATTACTAAATACCTAATGTTTCTTTATTTATCTTTTTGTCCAGTAGCTAATTCGTGTCTAATAGTGCATCCTCAAGTAGTGCCTGTGCCCAGGCATACCCACTCTGAAGCATTCCCAAGGATTCCCCTTGGCCAGCCCTTAAAACATAAAGGCAGTTTGGTGGCTTTTTATGACAGTATCATTTATCTCTAGCGTTACTTTTGTTCTGGTGCTTCTGTTCTGTGGTGGAATAGACACTCTGTGAAGACTGAGCATATCTGTAATTGTAGTTACCTTTTTTCTGTATAGTGCTGCAGTCTTTTGTTAAATAATATTTATTTGCGTGGAAAACATGGCAATTATTTCTTAGGGAGCTTTTGTACATGTAGCTATATAGGATCCTAATATAATCAAAGAGTGAGCCTGCTCTGTAGTGTAAAAGCATATACAGTAGCAACTCCTTTTCGTTCTATATAGATACTGAACAACTTGCTTTAGTGGACTCTGCTTTGAGCAGAGGGAGTTGGACTAGATGCACAGTTCATTTCCTTCCAACTTTAATGATATAGGTATAGGTATCATCTTGAAATACTACACAAATTAAAAACCAGACCCTCTGATTGCTCATAATATGTGCTTATTCGGACAACACATTCCTTACCAGTCGAATTAGGGGGTTTAAGATGCAAAATTGAAAAGGGGAAATATGAAACATGGAACACAGAAGGAAGAGTAGGCAGATACTCTCTTCATTATCCAACATAAAAATGTCTATTTCCTTTGAAATGCAGATTTTGTTTAAAAGAGGAAAAAGAAGAGAAGCAGCATTTAATTCATATTCAGGTTGATGTGAATATTTTAAAGGAATGGATAAAACACCTTGGAGGAGAGGGATGTGCTAATTTTAGGTTTGCACAGGCTGTTTTTTGAGCTGCAAGAAAGTATCATTGTTTAATTTTTAGCAGTCTACATCACTGAGGAATATTGCAGCTAGGATTGATAGTTATTTGGTCACTTTATAATTGCAGGTGACTTTATTCGCAAGGGGACACCACTTGCACTTCTGTAATTCAGAGTTTTAAGAGGAATACAGAAAAAAATAAATTATTTTAAACTGACTTGTGTTATGACCATATTGTTATTACATAGAGTTATGCCAGTGTTAATTTGCACACTAGCTACTCTGCTAAATGGCATCCTTGTTTTCTTGATTTACATTCACTCTTACTGCTTGTGAGAGGCTGCCTTAACTCCGTGGATGAGAAGTAAATCAGTCACTTTTTCTCCTCTCCTTTGAAACTTGTAATTTACCTTCAATCTCTGCTCTTACCATTCTTCTAATTCAGCTGGTTGGGCTTTCTCACAGTGAGCATTCATTTACTAATTCTTCAGAGTTCAGGTTAGTTCAGGTTAGGTAAATTCTCCTGCTAGCACAATGCATCCCTTTCCTTCAAGCTGGACTGCAGATTCTGGTTTGTACACTAGGCTTTCTGAGATTCTTACACTACCACTGAAGAGGTTATTGTCCCCCAGCTGTTTATCATTTCTTCCCTCTCTGCACTATCCCTGTGATTACTGCTTCTCCACTCTGCTGCTCCACTGAGCACATCCTTAACCTGTTTCACTCAAAACTACTTAATCTGGACAAAATTACAGTTTTTGATAAGCAGCCTAATTTTGACTGGAAAAAGTCGAAAGACCCACCTATCTGAGGAAATATCAGGGTATTCTGTTCTGCAGAGAGTACAACAGAAGACAGAGGTGGGATATGGGGATCACCACAGCAAAATCTGAACGTAGTACTTAAGGCTTAGGGGTATCTCTGCTGTCACCCAGGGACAGAAAATGATTTTAAGTGGTGAGTTGCTTATAGGTGACTGTATCTCAGGTAAGCGTAAGATTCTTTCAATTTACCTGCAGTTGGAAAATGCATGTTCTTATTGCCGATAAACTTTAAATTTTCTTGGCAAGTTCTGTGCTCTCTGTATTCTATAACTTCCCTGGATCTGTAAAATGGAGTAATATATACCTCCCATGGACTTCATTGGAAATAAACGGATTTCACTAGGTTTAACCAAATACATAGATATCGCTAGGTCTGCTGTTGTACTGAAATATAATTCCATTAGATAAGTTTGACATTACATACTTGGGTTTATCTAAGAATTGAAATTTGTCATGAGAAGAAAGCTGTGGTGTTTAAAATTAAATTAATACCAGTATCCTGCAGTTCTCTTTGTAGAATGAACTATTTTAGTGAACAAAGGAATCTTTTACTGTCCAGTGCCTTTGTTAGGAGTGTGCATCAGCTCAAGTCTGTTATGATTTTATGTAAATCAGCAGGGAGAGACAGGAAAGAAAGAAATATGAGTACAGAACACATTAACAGAATAGCAGCCAAGGGCAGCTCTGGTGGAAGGGAGGCTTGATTTCTTGTCAGATGTTAGTCCTAGTTTTATATTGCTTTTTGTTTTTTCCCCAAGTAAGAATAAGACAGGAAAGTTACTTTTAGGCTACACATGCAGGCATGTAGAGTGCTGGTCACTAGTATCTTTTTGGATAGTACCACTGAATTCTATAATTATTTTTCATGGCATCTGGTCTAGAACAAGAAAGAAAGAAAGAGTAGCAACACAAAAATGAAAAGTTCTCATTATAATACTCTCTATCAAGAAAATCATGAGCCCTTTTCACAGTTTCTTCTAATTATAGCTATGTTTACATTTTATTGTGCTAAATAGGAAAAGGATTACACTCTATTAGTATAAATGGCTTTCCCAAAGTGGAAGCTTTACTGCCATATTTATGGACTATACAATGTGTCATAATGTAAGATATGTTGCTTTTGGCAAGATTTACCTTTTGGATTAATTCTGGATTTTTTCACTTCTTTCTGGACTTTTTCACTTTCTTGGATGATAAGTGACACCATGGTAAACCGATAGAAGTTAAATAATTCTGCCATACTTTGTTTTTCTATTTCTAGCACTACATCTAAATCGATAAAGAACTTGATTCTTCTTAATATCAGCAACTGCTCTAATAGATTGTTTTAAATTAATGTCCTCTTAATAATATTTGATCAGATAATTCTAATTTAATATATTCTGGTCTGTCATGAACATTTACTGTGTTGATTGTAGTAAACTCCTTCATAGCTAACAATAGACAGTGAACTTCTTGCAGTTTATGCGTGTAATGTCTTTTGATAACAGTTGGCATAATGGAACAAGAAAATGGCTGGTAGATCAGTGGCCTACACGGTGTTTTTCCTACTTGCACCTCTGTATAACTCCTTGCCATCCTGACTGAAGCAGTCACATACTGCTGTGTAAATCATCTCAGTCTTCCTAGAGATGATGAAGTTTGATGACAGAGATATGAAATGTTATGAAAGTAGTGTTTATTTCCTATATTGTGACCCAGAATTTAAAAGATACAATAATCTGGTTCATCGAAAATGAAGTGCTTTACTTCTCTTCTCTGTGAAACTAAAGCTTTTACTCTATTTTATGTTGCTCTTCTGTATTTTTTTTTCTTCAGTAAAAACTAGCTTTCATTTTCATATTTAAATCATATCTAAGAGACTAAGAAGGTACAGAGGCAGTCTGAGACAAATTTAATTTTGAGTTCTGATTGAATAATTTAATACTGAAGCATCCTTTATGTCAGCTGAGTGTGGGAAACAATCATAACTAACTTTTTTGAATATGCAACGTGCGGGGATGAAGGAAGCATTTGGATAAGCCTATAATGAACATACTTCTAATTTTATTTGAAAGCAATACAGCTCTGGCCTGGCTGGATATTATTTAAGCTGTCAATTGTTCTAATGTGTCTTACAATTATGATGAGGAAAGAATTGACATCAGAAACCATCTGTAGCAACTCTTTTGCTTTTGGAGTTAGCATAGAAGGGTGGTTACATAATGAAATAATCTACGAAGTTGTCTGCCAAGTCTTTGATCTGTGGATCTTGCTTTTTCCTAGCTGGCATGTTTCCTAAAATTGTGACAATATGCAAAACATATTGGATGACTCAGAAAATAAGAAGTGAAATTAATGTTTTTGTTTCAGTCTCAGAGTATTTTTACTAAAATTGACTTAAAATTTTCTTTACATGGTTTTCCATGTTTTTTCACTCAACAGGCAGAAGTAACACAACAGCAGATTGCCTGCCTAACAAAAATACACAATACGATAAATATGAAATAAAAATACAGATGAAACTTATGTACCTTGTGAAAAGGTACATAAGGTACCACAGAAAACGCTGTTGCTGTGACAAGGTGTAGTTACAGCTTCAAGCTTTCAGGGAGAAGTTCCTGCTGTGTCCTAAATCCCAGACTAGGACATTGCATTAATTTGTTCTCATGGCTGAGATAATACTTGAATCTGTTTCAACGTGATCGGGAACTTATTTGAAGCACTTCTGCCCTTCCGAGCAAAATATTTTATCTGGGAATGGCACAGAATGGCAAAGTCTTCTGGAGTATTGTTCCCCATGAAGAGTCAGTGCTCTTCCCTGAGAATACAGTCTCTTTGCAGACACATACAAGCAGGTCTGTGTCTAGGCATACATTTCCTTTTTGCAGCATGGTTCTATTGCCATGTAATGTCAGATTCCCTGCATCCCATCAATCTTGTTACCAAGCTCTTCCAACTGGCCAGGTACAGTTGGAGAAGCTATTGGATGTACAGGAATGTTGGATGAGGGCATCAAGCTAGAGGGGCAAGCTTGAGGGAAAAGGGGGGTGGAGAGAGGACTTGGAGTGAAGGCCAAACCGGTGGGCATCTTTTCTGTCACAGTAACCTGACAGCTCTATTGTTTCACTCTTCTTCAGTGCAAATAAAGGGAAGTCATCTATTGCCCAAATCATAAACAGACTTCATAGGGGAAATCACATTTTAAATTCTTCGAGAACTATTTCAGGAGCTTCTTCAGCACTTTTATAGAAGTGTGGTGCAGTGCAGAAGTACTAATACCACATATTGCTTCGATTATATCATGTCTACGTATTTTAGACTTTCAAAGACAACCAAACATGGGAAAATATAAGCTGTTGTGTATGTGCTTTTCTATTTTTGTAATAGGAAAGTACTGTTAAGTTTTTAAAAATCACATTGCTTGCTATGTACCATAAATCCTCATAAAAATGTAATTGCAGATAATTTATGCACATTCAGTACTAGACACCACTTAACTATATAATTAATCAATGTATCAACCTGATTTTTTTTTCTGCATCTGTTGTTGGAGTAAACATATTGCAGAAGCTGTACTTATAATCTGTACATATGTACAGACAAACGTTTTGAAGAGGAGGCTGGTCTGTTTCAAATTTACATAAGATTATTTTTGTCAACATCTTTTCCTGTTTATTAAAATGTAATGATGTTACATCATTTGGATTCAAAGTAAGGAACTATTGTAAATATAGATTAAGATTTCATCAGATATTAGCAATAAACCTAGTCTAAATTGAATATCTGGGAATAATTCCAACTTTTCTCAAATCATACAACCATTTTATAATGTTTTAGAGAAAAATAACAGGAAACAAGAAAATGTAAACTCATAAGTTAGGTTTTCAACAGGTCTTGGAATTTTTAAGTGCCAAACATGTTTTGCATGCATAGAATCCATTGACCAAAATCCTTTTTGAATTACAAATTATTTTCCGCTTGAAAGCCTGTTGTTAGGGAAATGAAGCCTGTGAATGCTAATTTGGATCTAGTTCAGCAATTAAGAACTGTAGTTTGAGCTGGACACATTTTCTTTAAACAGTTCTTTATTATAAATGTGTGAATGCAACACCTATAAGCTATGCTAATGAAGTTACTATCAAGTTTAACAGACAACATTAGTAATTAAACACAGTATTTTTGAAACTGGTAAAAAGATCTAGAAACTGGTACAGTTGCAAAGTTGTAGAAATTTGTGTATTCTGTATTGTTAAGAAGCTTCAGCAGACAAAGTTTGCTGTTAAATCGGGTGCAATGATTTAGGTACTCATTAAAAGGAATATACAAGAACTATGAGGACATGAGATTAATGAAGTCACCACTTTATAGACATTTTTGCAATAAAATAGAAACATTTGTGTACAGTGTTTATTGCTTTAAAATTGCTGAAGTTTAGTAAATATAGTTTTAAATGTTTCATATTTTGACATTATGCTGAAAATGTGCTCATCTTTAGAAAAAATGATATCGTAATCCTTCATTGATAACATGCAAAACTAATTGCACTGGGAAGAAGTGGTAGGACAAAATTGCAGCTTTTCTTTAAACAGCGAACTGTTTTACACCTTGAGTAAACAAAAGACATAAAAAACATAAAGACAGTTAGTTGAACAATATAAAACTTCTACAGATGCTGATGAAAATTGCAAACTTGGATAAGTATTTACAAAAAATGAATTCATTCAAACAACAGAGATGGTAAATTAGCGGGGGAAAAAAGACCTTTTGTGATTAACAGTCTCAGTTTTCAACTATCTGTTATTGTAATGTGTATGATATGATCAGGAGTTATCTTTCAAGACTCAATTAAAGCAATTATAGCTGTATTGAAAGCCTGCTGAAGCAAATGCAGACGTCACTGATGTCAGTTGACTTTGATTCTAACCCTTATTGGCTACTTGTGATTATTTTTCTCAGTTTTAGAAGTCTTATTTCTTATGATAGAGGTTTCAGAATGCAATTCCTTGCCCTTCCTCTGATTGTTTCTTGTTTGGCCAGTAGTATATCTTAATTTCTTCCATTTTAAGCTTTTCAGGGTTTGATAAAGATCTGTTCATTTATATTTTTATTATCTACCAAAATACCAGTTTCAGGAAAGATTTCTCTCTCCTTCAGCCAGGATTCTTCTTGTGACTGAGAAGCACTTGAGAAACTCCTGAGCTTTTTTTAAAGAGAATTTCTGAGAACAGTTGCATTTGCACAAGACTCTTGTGAAGATGCAGAGCCAAGAGTGTGTAGTTGGCATAGAAGGTGAGATATTGTAGAGTGGTAAAAGGCAAGGACAGTTCACAGCTCTGGTGAGATCTGGAAATATTTGCTTCAGATCACGGAGGCCAGAACTGAAACCTGGTAAATTCTTGAACTCCCATAACATCCTGCTTTCAGAGGGGACATGTGAGATTAGAATAAAAACCTTTAATTTGCTCCTTAATACATGTGCCAGTTTGAAAATAGAGTAAGAAGTTGAGATATATGCAATATATTATTGCAAACAGTACTTTCCAACCTTAAAAGTGTATATAAGCTTTTTGCCTGAATTAGTAACAAATTGAACAAAATAAAATGATTCAATGAACAAATTTTAATTTCAGAATTTGTTTACTGGACCAGTCATAAGCAGCATGGTGACATTAGTGTCTTCTTTGTGAGTACATTTTCTAACTCTCAGATTGCTTAAATTTATGTTTTTGTATTTGAGAACTTGAGCAAAAA
The DNA here is from genome assembly GCA_013397175.1 of Platysteira castanea. Lineage (NCBI taxonomy): Eukaryota > Metazoa > Chordata > Aves > Passeriformes > Platysteira > Platysteira castanea. The sequence continues at coordinate 1,175,899 of VYXC01010946.1, forward strand.
TAGGGCAAATCATGCTTTATTATTTTAGAATGCAGTACCCCTTTCTTTGAGGATTAAGGCAGCAGTTCACGTCTTCTAAATGCAGAAGGAAAAAACACTAGCACTTCATTTTTTATTTATTTAATGGTCACTTTAAAATCCCAAAATTTTTTTCAGTTTACTTAAAGGATGAGGAAAGAAGAAAATTTTCAAGACACAATACATTTTGGGGTTGGCTGTCCATAAGGCTATTTTCTGTATCAGCTGATGTGTGAAGGGAAAGTCTTCCCTTCCCTCAGCTCCCGGTCTGATCCCTCTGCTTTATGTAGACTTGGCAGTGAGCAAGGTGGTCAGCTCACACATCTGGCTGGAAACTACTCGGGGTAGAGGAGATGAGCAGATGGGGGCTTGTCAGCATTGCCAGCCTAAAAGTGTGTTTACTTTTTTAACTGAAGTACAAAAGAACAAACACAATGGGTGGCCCAGACAGAACGGGAGGACAGAAACAGAGCTTCTGCCCACAGTCGATCTGGTTGACGCTGTTCTTGGAGCCTCACCTGCTCATCTCTGCCAAGTGCTTGTTTATAACTCTCATTATAAAGGGCAGTGGGACTGGAGTCTCCTCTCACTTGCAGTACTTAATGACGAGGGGCGAGAATGCCCTTTCTGGACTTCATCTTGACTAATACTTTTGTGTACCTCTCACTTAACCTTCACTGATTGCTTTGTAAAGACACCATCTCTAATTCCCAAACTGAATTAAACGAGTTGGAAAACACTATTGTTCTGCTTCCGTATCACTTGATTTGCGCTTGGTTGGAACAGCTCTACAAGAAGCAATGCACTGGAAGGTAAAAGCCACTACAGGTCTTGTACTGTGCATGATCTGCATAAAGCTGAGTAAAGCTATTGTAAGGCATTAGCATAATTTGGAGGGGGTGGTGGTGATGATGGTGGTGGTGTGTGTGGAACTAAACAAAAACATTGAAAAGCATACACACACTCTCAAGAGGATGGTAAGTATTTTGGACTGATGACGTGTTCCTTGTGTAGGTTTGGAAACTAAATGCCACTTTTTAGTCTGCTTCTACTGTCGTATGTTTTTGAAGACACTGTTTCAAACATGAAATGTCTCTATCTTCTATACTATGTATTCTGTAATGTTAGGCAAAGTGATCCTTTTAAAGCTACATTTCTACTTACATTTTTAAAAGAAATCTCGCTGTAAGGTAGTTGCCATTTAGAAAAAAACCCAGTAAAGCTCCGTGATGGGTGAAGTAGCTTCTGGACACTCATTAGGAAATGTCATGATTGATTCTCCTTCTTGGGAATAACTGGAGCAGTTTGAGTTATTAATATGGCAAATAACAAACGTAAGAGTATTTTTTTCTTCTGAGATATTGCATGGAAGTTTGCAGAGTAAATGAAATTTAGTTCTACTGTTACAGTGGGAAAGAGCAAAATGTGCCAAAACTATCCATGAAGGAAATAAAATAAAGCTCTTAAAAGAAAGCCTTAGTTTATAGTATTTGCAGGGCAAGTCAGTTACATGAGAACAGTTAGTGGTAATAAATTAACTTAAAATGCATTACAGATGAGGCTGGTATGTTTTTTCTCTTAAACTTCTTGGATTGGATTTGTGCCTGAAGAGATACGGTGACATTTTTCAAGAACTGAGCTGTAATGGTTTTTGGCTAGAAGTATTCTTATACTTTAAATAGTACTTTAATAGCCTTAACACCATACTTTTGTTATACTGTTGTCAGATCCAGGAGAGGAGACAAATATAAAATTCTATCAGCAGCTAGTTTGGCAGTATAGAGTTTTTGATACTCCTCTATCAGAATACTTATAGGGGTGTAACTACAATGGCATAAAAGGGCTTTTACAGACACAGACTATTTCAACTTAACTGTAATAGGCTCTGTCTTTAAGAGCACATTTTATGGTATTGTAAGATTCATCTAGATTAGAATGACTTTTTATGTACCATGTGTCTTAGTAACTAAAACAAAGCCTGAGATATACTCAAGAAGTTTAGATTTTCTAACAGAGATGAAGTCCATCTTTGCCTACAGTGATGCTCTCTTTCTGGAAAAGCTCTTATGTCGAAAATATCTTGATGTATTTACTCATCTTTGTTGATCATCTTCAGGCCTGGAAAGGATTGCAGTAGTTACACTGAGCAAGAAAATGCATGAAGGGAATGAGAAAGAAGTAAGTAAATCTACTGTAATGGCCACAATTTAGCAGAATATAACCTTTAATCTACTTTTTAATGTCTGAAAAGAAATTATATTCATAGAAGAAAACTAAAAAGACATCATTTGAAGTGAGTGTCTTAAAAATTCAGGTATAGATTGGTCTAAGAGGTTAAAAGTAAAGAGGAGGATGTATTTGGACAATGAGCAGTGACAGCTGTTACTGCTCTTGCCTTTTGTAAGAATATGACAAGAAAGATTGTTTATGTAAGCGGCTTGGCCTAAATGTTGTTTCAGAATTTGTGCCAAATACATAAATTATTCTTAAGATACTTTGAGCCAGACTCTGTCTCCTTGATTGCCTAGGTGACTTCTACTAATTTTAATGAAGATTGCATGTTTTAATTCAAGCACAAAATTGGGCCTCTGATACTTAGATTGTTTCTATATGAATGTGTAAGCAATTTTAGGATACTCGAAGAGCCCGTTTGTCAGATGCGTGCAAACTTTTATAGTGTTCCATTAGGCAATTGTAAAATGCAGAACAGAGGGATTATATTTCTTCAGTCAGGCATTATTAAGATGTTTTTAGTAGTCAAATCCTGAAATGTTCTTCATTCTCATGAATCTAAAACTTCTAGTCAAAACTTTTTGAGCTGTTCCCTAAAGAGGGTAGATTTTTTTCTGATGTGATTTGTAACAACTGGCATTTACAATAAAGACTATATATCTATTCTATGTTACAAGCAATTCTATAAACATTTTCAGTATACTAGTAGTTTTGTCTCTAGGCAGTGGCAATTCTTCATGGTGGTAGGAAACTTTTATCTAACTGCCTTGTGGAGGTTAGGGAAAATAGAGAATTAGTTTTTATTATTCATCATCAATTGATGCATTTATTCAGACAAATGCAGGGTGGTTACCCTAAGGTGCTTATATATTAACCTCTAGCAATTTGCCCAAAGAAGTGCTGTGGAAAATGTAAAAAGAGAAGGACAGTTTGTTTGAATAAGCAAAAACTAGTGTCTTGGTGGTTCCATATATAGACCTAAACATATTTGAAATGTTCCAGCAATGGAAAATTTTATAGATTCAAATTGGGTTGAGGGAGCAAATAGGTGTAAAATCATGTAACATGTAAAATCATGTGACTTGTGGTGAAATAGATTATGTTTTACGTCTTGTACCGAAGTCTCTTCCTGAGAAGGTTTCTATGTACTTTTCTGAGTGATCTTGTATTTAAGAAATAGAATACAGCTACAAGGTTATAAATGTCTGCCTGAAATAGTTGTTACAGAAGTATTCTGTTTTCAGGAATATTCTGGAATATTATAGTTGCTGGGTAAGAAGTGGTTACTCAACACTATAATCCCACCATGCTAATCAAATTAACCATACTTTGACCACTGATAGGACTTGAGATTCAGACACCTGACTTTTGAATTCTATACAGTTATTATATGATGGAGCTATCCAGACTGTTTTCAACAGGGATCAAGTTAGTAGCCTCCAGAGAGATAATTATCCTGTCCTGTAGGAAGCACCTGGATGTGGTGCACAGAGTGGTTCTTCACTTGCCATCGACAAATTGACGGATCTCCATCGACTAATGACAAGTTCAGTCCCTGTCTTATGCAGCTTAGATGTCCGAGACTGAATCCTGCAGAGGGGCCATATTATTTTTTTCACATGAACACCTGGTTCCATTAGAGCTTTTTTAGAGTTCTGGAGGCATCCATGTGGGGCTGGCAGGTGTGAGATACTTAAAAAAAAGTGTTTGGCTTTCAGGAGTAGCAGCTGAAACTAGTTGCCATTATACTGGATATAGGAATCTGTGAATGGTCAATGATCTCTGGTACTTTATTTCCTGATGTTTGGTTTTAAAAGGAGAGTTTAACTAATGAAAGAAAATAAATCCCTAGAACATTTCATTAAAGGAGGTAGCTGTATAGAAAATAGAAAACACGGTAATACCCTGACTGAGTGAAAAGCTGCAGTATTTGATTACACATTAATATACCCTCAAGGATGTACTGCAGTCCTGACAGATGACTTCACATAGAAAGATTTGCAGGACTGTTTTTTCCCCTTCCCTCCCCCCTTTTCTATTTCCCTCATCCAGTGCCGTTGTTTTTTATTTCCAGTTGCTGGGAGTCCTCCCACCTGCAATCTTATGACTCCTGCCCAACCTAACCCTGTTTTTATTGAGATGAGTGGTAAAACATGTCATCCAGTTAGAGCTGCTGCAATTCCAGAGCTCTCAGTGAAAATTTTTCAGGATTGCCAAATCTTGCAATTTATGATGACAGTAACTACAGACCAACTCACCATGCTTTCTATACAACATTGAGCATTCTGGTACTCTTATCTAGACATGCCTTACTGTGAGATTTAGGATGCCTCTGAGCAATCAGAGGGAGTTAGTTCCTGAGATTGGTGGGCACCTGCAATCTGTGCTGATTTAATCTGGAATTATGACTTCTGGTTCGGACCCTTTGGCTATACCTCATTAACTAGTGTGCCTTTCCTTGCATATATTTGCATAAAAGGGCAAGCTGTCCATTTCATCTGTCAACATAGAGTGCTATGCAGTGAGCTGGTTTCAAGACAGTTTTTCTCTGAGGGCTTAATGCCAACATGCTTCCATAATCTTACTCTCTGATTCTTCTGAGAACTTGCTCAAGAGTCGTGTTAAGATGAATGACAGAAAACTAGGTGAAGCATTACATATCCCAAATGCCCACTTTACATTTTTTTGCTGTGCTACAGCATCGCCTTTATCACGATTATATTCCATTTCAAAGAGTTGTAGAATCATTTAGGTTGGAAAGATTGTTGAGTTGAAGTGTTAAAGATAATTTCATCGTCTTTACATCTGCACACTATGATAGCTCACTTTAGGATGACTAGAAGTGTATAACTCTCAGTATTTGCCTTTATGTGTTGCAGTTTGTGACAGGAAAGATCAGTATGTTTGAATAATATTTGAAATCAGTGGATAATTAATTAAAATACACAGCTTCCAACTTCAAGTTAAAAACCCTCCATACCTATTGAGCCACAATTCTAGAGTGTTTGTAAGAATGATATGTGATGCATATAAGCTAAATTTCAAATTTAAGAAAAGCTTTGGAAGAATTTTACTTGCCGAATTATTAATCTAAGTTTATACAGTGGCAAAATGTAGTTATGTCTGTTTGAGCTACAGAGGTGAACTACAACATTCATATACACTGAAAGCCGAATGTGTTCCTGTGGTGCAATATGTGACAATCTGGACAGCCAAATTGTCTTCCCTTCTGCCTTGGAAGTAGAAATGGAAGCAGAAATGCCCCGTGGTCTGTCCCAGACTATTGACAGGGAAAATGTATCCGGCTCGATTCTTCCACCACAAAGCTGAGGTTTGATTTAACAGTTTATGTTCTATGACAGTTTAATCAGAACTATTTATTTATTAACTCAACTGCCAGTTTGTCCTGCTTACTTCTCAACACCATAATGTTAGCCTTTATTACTCAGCCTTGGAGGGAAAATCAGATATTAGTTGGTTTTTAGACTGTGTTTTTATGGCTGGCTTAAGCTGTTGTAGGTTCAGGCTCTCAGTTAAAGGGGTGTTTACAGACTCCTCTCTCTTTCCTTTTTGCCCAAGTCCCCAACCCAGACATCTAATTTTTATGAGACTACTGAATGAGCTGCATGGGAAAGTTTGCTTACCTCTAAAGACTGGTCAGTTTTTCATCTAAAATGCCTCTTTTAGCACATTACATCAAAAGGAGTAGGCTAGTATGAGCTAGTCCCAGTTCAGGACTGTGCGTGTTTGGGTGGCATTATGGATTTAGATTTGCATATGCTCATCACATAAACATAACCTAAACCCCCATAACAATTAAAGAAATTTAGTATGGATGTTTAGTCTTCCTTGCTCATGTGTAGCATGTATCGAAAAATAATAGGAGGAATTTTTTTAATAACTTGAAAAGAATTTGAAACAAAATAGCTATTTTAGGGTACTTTGTTTAGATTTCATGTTTTTCCCTCAACTAATATGTGAAACTATCTAACCTTTAAAGTATTTCCAAGCAGTGTTTATTTTATGAATTGTCATGTAAACTAAAAGAATTTTAGTAATTTTAATGTTTCATTAGACTGTATTAAGATACATGAAGAGATTATTGTGAAAGGATTCACATTGTTTCTTCACAAAAGATTCAATGAATACAACAGGGTTTCTAAACATGGGACAGAAAAACATTCAGTGTATAGTGGGAATATATCTGAAAAAGCTAAGATAAATGTAGAAAACTTTTTGGAATTTCCTGTAACTTTTTGCCTTTTTTCTTCCTGTTGTACTTGGGATTAATGGAATTATAGCTTCTACTTTTATAGAATTAAGCAATATTTCTATTACATAAATAGAACGTGATTCTAAAAGTACTTTTAGAAGCATTGTATTTGTTGTTTGTTATTGTTGATCATCTTCACTGGTTTACTCTGAAATTAAAAAAAATCCAAATTTATTGTCCTTAGATTTTTTTTTCCCTCCCTCTCAGATATTTGTATCATCAGTCTACTCTAGGTCAATAGATTTTCCATTAAATTAACAAGCATTACTTGTGAGTACACTGAAAACTTTCTAGAGTTACTATTATTAGATTGATTGGTCTATCAGTGAGGTGGACAAGAGATATATTTAAAACTATTTAGGCTGGGCAGTAGAATGTGAATTGTATGCTTCAAAGTAGGGGATTAATATTTTTTTTTCAAGACAACCTCCTTTTTTATTTTTGTGTTCGTTTTCCTCCCCCTTTTGCCATAATTGCGTGAAGAGGCACGCACAGATGCCTGCTGCCAGCGTGTGATACTTAACCTGACCGTCAGAGCAGCCTCACAAAGGAAGGCTTTTCAGGTCCCCCAGTGAAACAACCACTGCATTTTATTGTGGCGTGAAATTAGAAGTGAAAAGCCCTATGGCTCTTGCTGTTTAGTAATGCGGAATATGTCGTTTCTGATGGTGATGGTAGTGCTGAGAGGGAAATGGAAAGCCAGGGGAGAGAAACAAAGTAACGATTTAGACAAAGAGGGCCCCCCTTTTTTTTTGTCGTCTCTGATTGTTCGGTGGTCTATAAAACCATAGAACTGTGGTGGATACAAGCAAAAAGAACATTTAGTTGCGGCTCTCTCATTCAGAAATGTATGTGTGAATTTGCAGGGTGATGTATAAGGCGAGTCATCTGTTATCAGAAGAGTTCACTAGTTTAACTCATTTATAAAACGGCAGCAAAAAATTTGACTTTGCTTGGAGAGAACAGCGCTGCTCTCACAGACACTTTAAGTTGCACAGCAAGATGGTGTTTATAACAAGACTGTGTGTGGTTTTCTGAAGCTGCCTTGTAACAGATTGGAAGGGGAAAGTGCCAGCTTGAAGAGGCTTTCCCTTGTCTGTTTAAAATCAAAAGAATGATGTTTTCTCAATGGAAATTCTTTACATATATAAAATGTCAAAATATTTATGCTCACTTTTACTTTAAAAGTATTATGTAATCACTAAAGAAAATGGTCAACTATTAGAAAATAAAAAAGCAGTTTATGAGAGAGACCTTTTAGAACATAAGATGGGCTTCTTTTTCATAGAATCATAGAATCTTCTGTATTGGAATAGACCTTTAAAGTCATCAAGTGCAACCGTAAAGTTATCCATGAGCTGAGCACTATCACTACTGCTGGCAACAGCTGGTGAAAGTTCATCCACAATTCTAATATTTGAAAAGGAAAAGCTGTTACAGTTTGCAGCCTTGTGTTGTTAGCAGTGAATATTACTGTTATTTTTACTCTTATCTGCATGGAAATGGTGGCAGGGAACAGTGGCCTAGAAACAGCAGGGACATACAGGTGGAAATTTTCTTACTGTGTTGCTTACTAAGTTCCAGATGCAATCTTGGAGAAGATGTAAAAGCAGAAAGGAAAAGATAGCATGACTGATCTATGACAGATTGGTGGAACAGATGCAAACATGACAAATTAGTTTATTGGTAAACTGCACTGCAGGACTGCAGCCTGAAGAAAGAAAGTTCAGGCAGAGAAGCAAAACTGCTAATATTGTTTAATTCAGGGAGCTCATTTCATTGTTCATTAATACAGTAGCTAGACTGCCAAAGAAGTCTATATGTAAGCAATACCACAGAAAGAAGCAGGCAGACACTAAGCAATTAAAGCTATTACCACTATCAGAACGAGTCTATTACAGAGAGCTTTTTAATGTTTTTAAAGTGTATCACTCTTAGTTGGATTTAAAATAATTTATGCACTTTGCTGCAGTATATGTTTCGTGTCTGCACTTGTGCTCCAGGCTTGACTTGCTGCTTCATAGCATTTTGCCAATGCTGTGCCTTGTATCTTGACAGATGAAAACTCAGAATGTAGAGATTTAGAATAAGAGCTAGGAAGAGGATTGGAAAAAAACAAATTAATTGGCACTTGATGCAGCACATAGAAGCAAGGTAACAGAAGGATCGGGAAATTATCTTTGAGGCAACAGTTTGAATAGGGATAATTAGAACAACAATTTTAAGTCCAAAGTAGGTTAGTAGATGAATCAAAGATGTGAAAAGAGAAGAGAGTGTAAAAGAGTAATATCTCTGTAGCAAAGCAGTGGTGGTGGAATAGCTATTGCACTGATAAAGAGCCAAAATATTTGTACCTATTGTAAGCAATTCAAAAGAGAACCAGAAGGATCAGAAGTGTTGCTAGGGCATACCCCTTCATGGTGAAAGGTTGACATTTAAGGCTCTCTTCTAGAGAAGAACTCATTGCTTATACAAGAAGAAGCAGCTTCAACAGGAGAGAGAAGGCTCCATCAAATACTCTGTGTTTAGGAGAAGCATCTTGAGTGTAGGAGATTTGAGTTCAACTCCATGTTTCAAGATCAGGCAAAATAAGAGCTCAATATTGTTCTCTGGTGACTGTTAAGCTTTAAGCTATGAGGCAGGAAAAGAGAAGAAGGTACCTGTCCCAGTTTCATATGCTGCTACAAAACCCTGTAAACAAATTTTGACAAGAACTGGTCAGGAATGAGCTAAAGTTTGGGAGCCAATTTTCTGTTGGCATTGGTGACCATGATTTTGACTCGGTAACAAAGAATAGAAACATGAAAAGAGTCCTAGGATTATTCTGTCCTTTCAAACAAACACTTCTGCTGGCAAAATTTGACATGCCAGACGACTAAGCTATACAGATAGATACCAAGCTGTCAGTGTTGAAAATTATTCTCATTCTAAAAGAATTATGGTTGAAACTGCTGCATTTCAGCTACAGTGTGGTGATACGACTTCCCCTCTTTTTTTTTAGTAATTTATTTACAAAATATTTTATGTCAAAACAATTCCTTTTTCAACAGTTTCAGTAATTCTTCCCTTCAGTACATGTACAACTTTTCTGACAGCTTTTACTTTCTGTTTAATTTTGAGAATTAACAACAAACGCTACATGGACTTCCAGAATATTTGACCTGAAGTTCTTGGCAATGGTCTTGGTCTTTCTGGTGCCATAATTTTAGGAACAAAGGCTGTAATGCTATTTTGTATATGTAAAGGTCTGACAGACTTAACTGATATACTGTGACTAGCCCTTTCCCTATCTCTGTTCCAGGAAATACTGGTACTGTTCCTAGTCGGATCCTACAGGTCATAAGGCTTCCTTTATTTGCTTAGGGTATTGAAGGTACTCAGTAACTCAAATTGCTAACAGTTAATATTGTGGGACTGGCACCCTTGAAACTGTGTACTGAAATGAGGTGGGCAATTAAGAAAAATAAATGTTTCAAGCTCATGTTTTTGTTAGATAACCAACAATTGGCTCTTCTGAATATTTCCTTTACTCTGAGTCCTAATTTGATACTAGTAAGTTTGCGTAACTGTGGAGAGTGGTAATGCCTGTCCATGTGTGTGCTTTCAGTCCCTCCACACCCAAGTAAAATAAATACACATCAAATGCAGCTATTTGCTATAGCAGTTTAAACTATGCTGCTCAACTTTGCACCCAGTCAGATTTCTCAGAAATGTTCCATTCTGCTCTGAAATAACCATTTGAATGACCAGACCACTCTCCAAAGTGCTGATAACATAGCTGCACCTAAAACTAGTTTGCTTCACTAGCTGTGTTTCTAAGCCTTGTACGAGGCTGAGTGAACAAAGCAGTAGTCAAGGTTTTGACCACATCTCTGCTAAAGTAGCAAAATAGAGCTTCAAAGAAATGTGTCAGTGTATCATCCTTCTCTTACTTATTTATTTTGGATGTTATTTTGAACTTTTTTTTTATATGTCCTTCAGAATTAGTAATTGCAAAATGTTATAGGTATGTTCTGCATGGCTTGGAGAAGTGAAGGTTGTAGTGGTCTGCTATGAGACACTGACAGTCCCATCTGCAGAAACACTTTCTGTTTATTGAGAGCACACTTCTTGGATGTGAAAACAGAAGTTAAATTTTTTAATGCTGGTTTAGAAATGTAATTTTAAAATAACTATTTCTTATCTAAAGTAAGTGATACGTCTTAAGTTCCATATTTCACCTGGAGATTGTATATGTCATCCTACTTAGAGAAGAATTACTAAAAATAAATCTCAGTTTTATATATAGTATGTTTTGTATCTCTGTTACACAGTTTTGTTATTTTTTTCATGAGGGATATACCAAAATCTACCAGGAAATGCAGTTCTCATTCCTGTTGACTAAGATCAGTGTTGATTAGCTTATACTCCCTCTTATGTTTCAGTGTTAGAACTCAACACAAAATGCTGTATTTTCACGACCTAACCCTTGGTACTTTTAATGGCAAGTTGCTTTGCATGAGGCTCCGTGTGAATTAACCAGAAAAGTCTTGTAGGGTGTTAACCTCGGATTCATCCCAACCTGCAGGTACACCCTTGTGTGGTGTGTTACAATATAATGTGATGGTGGCCATGTGTCTGCTGTTCCTTGTCCCTATCAGTTCCTAATTGCTACTGTAGGACCCTGGAGGTTTGCGCTGCTTTGTTTTACCTTACGGTTACTGAGGATTCAGAATGGTTAAGGTAGCTGTAAATGCACCTCCAAGAGAGTCGTCATTGATCCCTTCATTTCTGTGCCAGCCATTTTGTGTTGTTTCCTTGTTCTGAGCAGCAGACTTTTAAAAAATACAAAGCAATCATTAGTCCTAAAACATAAGATTACACTGTCTGAACGTTGATTACAAAGGAAGGATTTTTCTTTTTCTTTATATATATATATATATTCACTTTTATTGATTAGAATAAAGTAGTACTTGCAGGTAATAAATTCTACATTAGCAACCTGTTCCTTATCATCTATCCCACCACAATCCATGTCAGGATGTTATCGATGTAGAACAACAAAAACACATTTTAAGAAATCTAAAACCGCAAAACTATTTAAAACCTGAGACCTGGCTTTCATTCAAAACCAGCTCTACAATTAGCAATACTTCAGATAGTATCAGCTGGGTTCCCAGTGTACATGATAATGTCACAGAATAACTCCAACTGTAACTAATTTAATTAAGACTTGATCCTCAAATACAAAATCACTCCTTTTCACCAAATCATGATGCTCACTGACCTACAGGAGAGAAAACAGGCAACACAGACAGGGAACCATTCTCTGTCATTTAACCCTTTTGTTTATTCAGTTACAAGGGAAATACATTAGTAGTGTAATTCTCATGAGAACCTCTTTAACATATACAGAGGAGTAACTCCAGGTAGCCACATGAAACTACTATTTTACACAAAGGGTTATGTTTCACAGTTGTTTCTATTAGGCTTTCAAAGTTTTGAAGATATGTAAAACTCTCCCAGTCTACATTAAATGTAACGGAATTTTAGGAGTTGGTTGTGGTTTAAACTGAGCTGATGACTAAGCCCCACGCAGCCTCTCAGCCAATTCCCCCCATGATGGGATGGGGGTAGAGAACCAGAAAAGTAAAAGTGATAAAACCTGTTGTTTGAGATAAAGACAGTTTTATAGGTAAAGTAAAAGTTGTGCATCTGAGCAAAGCAAAACAAGGAATTCATTTACTGCTTCCTATTAGCAGGCAGGTGTTCAGCTATTTTAAGGAAAGCCAGGCTCCATCTCATGTAACAGTGACTTGGGGGACAAATGCCATCACTGTGAATGCCCTCCCCTTCCTTCTTCCCCCATCATTATATGTTGAGCACGATGCCATAGGATATCTATCCCTTGGGTCAGTTGGGATCATCTGTCCCTGCTGTGTCCCCTCCCAACTCCTTGTGCACCCCAGCCCTTGCTGGTGGGATGGGGTGAGGAGCAGAAAAGGCCTTGATGCTGTATGTGAGCAATTGTAAGCGCTTCTCAGCAGTAACAAAAACATCCCTGTGTTATCAACACTGCTTCCAGCACAAATCCAAAGCATAGACCATACCAGCTACTGTGAAGAAAATTAACTCTATCCCAGCTTAAACCAGCACAGAGCTAAAATGTCACACAGTTCTTTAAAGTTGATGACTAGTGCTCTGGTGATTCATTCCGCTAATGAGGGAGGAGAGGGAAAAGAGAGAAGCAAGAGACTGACCTGGCATAAAATGGATCTCAGAAAATGCTTAGAGGCTTCTTGAACAGCATAAATCAACCTACAAGCTAATATGACAGCTACTGATTCTGCAGTTGAACCCTTCTCTTTGGGTTTGTGGATTTTTTTAACCTGAGTAACCGACTGACTTTTTAGGTCAGCTCTACTTCTAATGGTTCATTTTAAACAAGATAGATGTATACAGTGGGTGCCTGACCTGATGGGGTGTATGAGCACCTGAATTTGCTTGTACCTGAGGTGCTGCAGTGCCCCATCTTTGGCACTTTGAGCTAGAAAAGTGTCCACAAGCTGAGTGTAATACCATGGGATACTGTGAGCCGCTCACGTGGAGCAGTGCTCATGTGCAGCCTTGGAATCAGTCGAGCTATCCAATGTGGGTTTTGGAGAGCATTGAGAATGAGAAATGAGTGGTGGAAATGAGATTCACCTACCTGCCTATGTAGGATTCTTTACTCTTGAAATTCTCACTGCATATAGTCCTGTTTACCTGAGCTTTTAATTTTATAACATGAGTCACACCTGTGTTTTTTGGGTGAGTAGACAGCCCGTATCTTAGTGCTGGAAAGAGATTTAAACTGGAGATTAAAAAATAGGACAGGGATCTTTATTAAAGTGTGTCTAACTTCAGTTTCAGAACCAAACACTTCTTTCATTTTAATATGCAGAATGCAAGTAATTTGCCTTGAATCTTACACCCATCTAAAAGTTTAGGAGGACATGAGTTAACACAGGAAGTTGAGAGACAAATGTATGAATAGGCTTTTATAAAATGAATTGACAAAAATAATGTACATTCCTGAAATGGGCAACCAGAGTCCTAATATTTTCCACCAAGCTAACATGCTATTAATTGGTTTGAACCAGGTAAATGTGCAGCTGTGCATTTAATGTTCTTCAGACACCTCACAGTCTGATTTTTGAGAAACAGAAAGATGAAGATTTAAAAAACAAATATCAAGATAGTTATTTCTCTCTTGCTGCCTGTTTCTGTTTTACATTGTGTTTACTGCCACTGTGTTGAGGTTTACAGATTCAAAATCACTTCTCTTGTGGTTTCATTGGTTGCAGTCATATATTTAAATGTACCCATCACAAAAGCATTCTCTCTTGTCCTCATGACATGGCCAGTTACTGGAAGACTGTACAATGAAAGGTATTTTGTTCCTTTTTTTTCCCTCCCAACCATCTAAGTTCCGTTTGATTAGGTTCCATAGGACAGCAAAGCACTTCTGTTGTTTATGTATTGTAAACATAAGCTATTAATTTCTGACCTTGCTGTTGGAAGCAGTGGGAATGGTGAATGATAATGAAAAGAATAATTATATTCCAGCTGTAACACTTAGATTCCATTGTTTTTACAACAGTTTGCATATGACTTGGTTTCCACTCTGATGAAGGAAAAAGCCTTTTTAGACAAAAGTGTTGTGGGTAGTCTCTTCTACTCTGAAATAAATTATTTTTTTGCTGTTAAAAATATGTCATACACAGCCACTTAATTTAAATATAGTATTTTAATAAATATATATTAAGTACTTAAACGATGTTTTGCAATTCATTAGGTTTTGAAAAGTGCTGTGTTGGTGTAATTCTCTCCCATTCAGGTCAAAGTCATCATTTCCTAAGCAAACGTGTTTATAGGCTTATTTTGAAAATCCCTTTACTAACTAATGTAAATGGCGTGCATCATATGCTAATCTCCTGGTTGCTTTATTTATAGATTAAAAATTAGAACAGAAAATAATTTTCTAACATGGCCCTTAAATGCAAATTTTTAAAAGAAGATTAAAGAAGAAATTCAACCCGAAGTATTTTAAAGCAATCGCAACCCTTCTTCCTTGAATGAAACCATATTTTGCTCTTGTTTCTAATTTTATGCAGTCTAAATAGCAACAGGTCTGTAGTAGTATCTCATATTATACAGATTTGTACCTATGAGAGTGTGCATATGTACACTCCCCCACATCCCCCCCCCCTTCCCACACCCCGAATTTTGAAGGATGACAAATACTGGGGTGCTTTCTATTAGCAATTCTTTTGGCATTTGATACAGTTGTTTACTACTGAATAACAACTCTGCAGGAGTCTGGACGGAAAAAAAAAAAGCCCCCAAATTCCAGATGAAACAAGGTCTTTAGGAGGATTTGAGTTATCAAGGCCGGTGTGATTGACACCCATCGTCTTCTGACGAGTGCCACTGGCCTGTGATGTTCAGTGCTGTGTTTCACATCTCATCCTGCCTCAGCAGTGCAGAGTCCATATGGTGCCAGGGCAGAATCAGTGATGGCTCCAAGGGACCAGTGGCATCTGCCAAGTGGAATGCTGGGATGCTCCAGGTGCCACTGCCCTGCTGCCGGCTGGAGGTCTGCCACCTACATGCCTAAGCCTAGCTTCTGGGCACAGGTGGCTATGTCTGCAAGGTATTTTTTACTAGATAAAGTAGAGCCCAAACCAGCTGCCAGCTGCTGCTTTGCCTAGATTCCTCCTTAGCCTGAATCAGATCACCAGACAATGGGAGGGATCTCAAGATCTCAGCTCATTTACAATTTAAGTCAAGGACTCAAAGGTGAGACCTGGATCCAAGCTTTCAGTGTTCTCAGCTTTCCACTTCAGGGAAACCTCGTAACAGGTTAGCCAAGGGGATAAATGCACAAACCTGTGTTTGTGAGGTGTTCTCATCTTTGCTATTGCAAGGTTAATAATTATCTTTTTATCAAAACAGTTCGAAATCTTCTGTTGGCATCATTTCTGCGTGCTAGCAGTTACTCTTCACCCAACATGGTAAAATGGTACAGCTTCACTAAAGGCAGGCAGTCTGCTTCTGCAGCTGCCCGTAGGGCCAGGTTAGCCCGGTGCTCTGAGGACTCCTCATACAGCAGGAGAAGAGAGATTTTTTTTGTTTATGTAAGTGTTTAGGTTAGTGTGTGATATACATGAAATGCATAAAATTCGTGCTCATGAGATGTCAATCATAAAATTAAGGGAAATCTTATTGTGGAATCAGGATTTGTCAAATATGTGTGTGTCAAAAGTTGTCGCTTTGTTTACTATAAGCCTTCTGTTTTTAACCTTGGAGTCAGATATTTTCTCACACAGTTTTATGTAAATAGAGCCGATGTTTACTTAACGGTATTTTCTGTTTTTCATTCCTTTTGTGATATGACCACTTGGATGGGCACCTTTCTTCTCCAGTGAAGATGGAGAAGGAAGTGACATGCTCTCCAATCCCTTGTAGTATTGGAATGTGTATAAAAATAATATAGTGTCAATAAATTGACGTCATTTCCTCCTTTCTGCTGAACCTGGCAGGTGTCAGAGCCTCTTTATTGTGTCTCCACGGACACAAAAAGTCTCAGCATTTGTTTATAATCTACCTCAATTATAATGTCCAAGGAATTTATAAACATTTGTTACTGTGTGTATAGTTATGTTTCAAACATTGTAATAAGTCTTGGTTTTGTAAGATCCTATGTCAACACTTGATACATGTACGTTTTTGCATCGAATAGTTTTTTTAATTTACTACAAGTTTCTTTAAAATACTGTTGTTAGTTAGAAAATGTTGAGCTTGTTCTCTGGATGTTTTCATTTCAAGAGTTTTTATTCTAATCATCCCAGGAGCTTCTAAATGCTACGGATATTACAGTACTAGTTAGAAAAATTGTTAATTTATTCTTAAGGATTGCACTATAAAAAAAAGAAAGATAAAAGAAATATAAAAAGAAAAAATATATATAAAACACACTGCTATCCTCCTACACCGAAACTAGGAGGTTCCCTGGTTGCCTGAATAGCACAAAAGAAGAAAACTGGCATTTGCATCTACAAAGACAGATTCCGGGAATCAAATCTGAAGATCTGAGTGTCCACCTA
This sequence comes from Platysteira castanea, assembly GCA_013397175.1. NCBI lineage: Eukaryota > Metazoa > Chordata > Aves > Passeriformes > Platysteira > Platysteira castanea. Next base: position 1,192,549 of record VYXC01010946.1, read on the forward strand.
AACCTGCTAATGGAAAGCATATCTCAATCAGTGCCAAGTACCCATCATCTCCAGTGAAGCCAGAAAAATTAACAGCATATCAACGCGGGCCCTTCCTTTGTTACACCCAGGGCGGCAGTGGAAATCCTTTTGTTCCCATTCAATTCTGTAAAGACGGGGCTCCGATACTGATTCTGACATCACCTTGAAGGAGTAGGACGGGGACGTAGGGGCTCCGATACTGATTCTAATATCATCTTGAAGGAGTAGGACGGGGACGTAGGAAGAAAATAGAGCGGGAATGCCTGTCTCATCGCCGGAGGGCGAAGAAACAGTATATAAACCCAGAGAAAATGGACACAACTCGGTGATTCTGAGGGGTCGTGGTGTGACAGACATCAGGCCAGGGTCAGAGATCACCCGTGTCGGCCCCTAGGCCCGACACAACGACATTTCGGTGGTGGTGCTTTGTTATTATTTTCGCCATAAACTTTGTTGGTAATTTTTAAAATAAATTGTTACGTTTTTGCACGTAATCTGGCTTTATTTATAACAGTGTGTACCCTAATCAGAGTCTTTAAGAGCTATGAAGGCCTTATGACAGGCTCCATCATCTGTTTTCCTTGACGTATTCTGGGAGCTGGATTGCAGGGTACTGCTTAGCCCTGGTTCATTTTGTGCATCTTCCCTTCGAAGATGCCCATTGTCTGTGCCTGCCCTGAGGCAGGAGGTGCTGGGGCCCGGTGAAAGTAGCCTGGGCTGTCCTGAGCGATTATTGAAACAGAGCAACAGCTGGATGAGGTGTCAAGTGCTGGAGCCTTACTTGTGTTGCAGGTGAAGCCTGCTACAAACTCCTTGAACAAACCTGGCAGTCTTGGGCATCACTGACAAAATTCCAGAGTGGTTGAAATGTCTCTCCTTTTGTCTTTAAACTATTTATAACTCAGTAATTTTTGGACTAAATCCATTGAACAGGAGAGTTGTAAAATGACAGGACAGTGGAGCTGGGCTTGCATGTGCAGTATTTATACCACAGGGGGAACAACATGGTGGAATTACTCGAATTCACTGAGTTCAGTGACATTTTTTAATGTATCCTTCTAATTACTCTGTATACAATACATGGTGTGTTGCGGTGTGTGTTTTTCGGTTTTTGTACGTTTCATAAGTTCTTTGTATAATGGTTTACCCCCCACCCCACCTCATGAATTAAAGTGGTATCCCCTTCTCCCCCTCTCCCCTCCCACCTACCTAATAAAGTCACGTCCTGCCCCTCGGCACCTGCCCATCACCCGAACCCCTCCCCTTGTTCCAGACCCTTCCCTGCCAATCCCCTAAACCCAGCCCCTGGGCCCTGTCCATCACCCTTTACCCATACCCCTTCATGCAGAATATTCCCCCTTACCCGACACGCCATTGGTTGCTTTATATGTCTATCCTTTGTATGCTCACTCATTGGTTGTATGCTAATGTGGTCCCTCCCATTATCCCGCCTGCGCCCTTCACTCATTGGTTGCTTGTATTCCCCGCCCCTGGTATCCTCCCCCCTTTATATTCCGTTATTTCTAATGATAAAAAAAGCTCAGACCCTCATGGCTGTGGCGTGGTAGAATAAACCGCTGTTCTCCCGTCCAACCTGTGGTCTGACTCCTCCTTCGCCTTTACCTTGGAGCCTCGCTGCTTTCTCTCACCGACTTGCCTTTACCCTGGGATCACCGTCTCCAAGAGCCTCATCGCTCTGCACCCGCCTGCGCCCCTTGGCTCATCGGGCAAGGGTGGGCAAAGGACATACGGCTTGTCCCGCTCCTTCGCTATCTGAGCTAGCCAGGGACACCACCCGGAGTGGCAATTCGCGGGACAGCCGCAATGGTGAATTTTGAACTAGAAATTTGAGCTAGAAATTGAGTCTAGAATACCAAAATATGTATCAAGAAAATACTTGAGTGGTATTTTTTGTTCCTGAAGTATGTAACCTCTGTGACTAATGGTTTTATTACATTTTTAGGCTTTGTTGCTAGTAAGAAAAACACCTAATTTTTAAAACACTATTGTTTTTACTACATTAATGATACAGGTGTACCACTGAGGTGCAGCCTATGTGTATTCATGTTTGATTTTGAATAGCATAAATGTGTATTGATCCAATCGAATACTATGCATGAGAGGAAATTACATAAATACTGCATTGCATGTCAAAGGCTTTTCTTTTTGGTACAATTATCCTCCACTCTTACCAGGAGGAGTACGTGTTATTAACTCCCAACAATGCCAGTATTTTCCAATATTTTATGTCTAACAAAGGAAAAGGAAAGTTTTCTGGATGTGAATCTGAATTTATGTTTCAGCTGATATAAATGCTCTTAACAGCTGGATTTTTCTTTATGCTGTGCTGTGAAGCTTAGCCCTGTTTGGCAGTGTTTGAATCTCAGCTCTCTGTATAACCATTGCAGTAGAGATTGAAGGTGAAGTAATGATAAGATGGTACTTGAAATAAAGTGGTTTTGCTAACAGACCAGTGAACATTGTCTGTTTATACAGAAATAGTGTTTAAACCTCTGCTGAGTTTACTCCATAGCTTGATGAAATAGTTCTCTCTTGGGAAGGCAGTGTGCCTGTCTAATCTTTAGGCTGGTCAGCGAGGAGATTTCACTTTCTGTAGTTTAGAGTAGTGCTTTTGACATTGTCTCTGTGATCCAGGAATATGGTGTTAAATGGTATTAGGACCTACATCCAGTAAGTCAGAAAATAGGATGGCATAATATACAAGTGATTCAATTGCCTTGTACTGTAAGAAATACTGAAAATATTTCTTGTAATCTAACCATGACATGTCATGACCTTACTCTGACACCATGACTCAATGACACAACTTTATCCCCAGGAGAAGTGGATTATTAACTTCCTGTGGGCCAAAAAAATGGAGAAGAAATAAGGTTATTTGTGGTTGTTTATTTCATTCTCTTTCTGACACTCTTCTGCCTCCTGATTCTTCCTAGTGCCTGGAGCCCTGCAAAGAGTCCTGGGACCTGAAGAAAAACCATTGCCAAAGCTTCTGTGAGGTAGGCCAGCCCAAGGGCATGCTTCCTCACTTTGTTCTAGCGGTCTCTTTAATTTAAAGTATTAGCTTCAAGGAGACAGCTGAAAACCATGGTATTTTTACAACATTTGCCTTCATTCAAAAGTATACACATATAACAATGTAGCCATATTAATTTTGAGTTTTAAAAGGGGGTTTTTTTTGACCAAATGATTTCTCTCGACTTGTACTTTAAAGACCTCGATCCGGTCACACTTACGGAGCATCTCTCAGAAGGTGCTATTACATCCCTCCTGTCAGATGCTATTTCTACCACTTGCCCTTCTGTCTTTTCTGGCCATGTATAAGAAAGACAATCTTTGTTTAAAAGATAAAACGTCATTGTGTGAAAAATCCTTGTGCAGGATAGCTAGAACAGATGACTTTCCTGATGTGAAAGCCAGTCTGATTTCTAGAAGAGTAGTTCCCCAGGAGTAACTGAAGTTCAGAAGACTAATAACAAAATATGTAATTATTCAGGAGCAAACATTTTGAAAACTGTTTTTGAACCATTGATCACAATAATCTCTGAAGAAACAAACCTGAATCAATCAAACTAGAACAAAGAAGGAGATTTTTTATTGGATTTGAAACACGGCTCTGAGTTGGTGGAAGTGATTTATTGCAGTTCTTAAGTGTTTTTTAGTTCAAAGTAGAAGTATCAGCAGTAGAAAGTTGCCTTATTATAAAAAAGTTTCAAATATGTTCAAGTCTATGAAAATGAATTCTTAGGAAGATTTTAATCTTTTCCTATAAAAAAATAGAAGTGACGTTAATTGATACACTGGTTTTACCGGTACACTGATTTAACTCCTCTTTCTTTACTGTGGATGCTCTTTTTCTGGTGTAAAAGAATGTCCTATGTTTAAGTGATTTTAAGCGTCATGAAGATGATTAGGAAAAGCTGTAATTTCAACTAAAAAATTTTAGCTGCAACAATATGTTAATAGGGATTACTGAATTACTGATCAGTGTAGTGACAGTAGAAGACAATGTAAAAGTTTCTCATGAAAACCAAGCCTTATAAGAGTTTTTTAACCTAGATTATTTCTCATATACAAAATTGTCATATACAAAATTCTAGAGCACTGTGAAAAAGCGTTTTTGGGGGATCTAATTTATATTGTTGTATATCGCTATTTGCTCAGACTGTATGTTTCCAGATATGGGTGAAAATATGTATAAAATTGGTTTAAAAGGAAAACATTTGTAGAACACTGTTCTATTGTAGTTAAAAACAGTGAGCATCCTTCTTTGATTAGTGTTTTGTGGTTAAAGCTAAATTTAGAACTTCAAAGGCTCGTGATGAGGAGCAGCACATTTAGCAGCTAACTGAAAAATGAGCTGTGAAATAGGGTGAGGAGGAGAAGCCTTGAGGACGTATTACGCCTCAGGGAGCTATAACATTTTTAATTAAGTAGCTGCAAATTTGTGATGTTTTAGGATTTGAAATTAGCTTCAAACACAAAAGCCCAGGACCGCTTTCCTTTCGCTCAGGCTCATGTATACTCCACAGACATCGATTGAGTTAAACGAGGCTGTTTTCCTGTGAGAGTGTTTTCAATCTTTTTGTATTTTGTAAAAAATCTGGAAGCAACAGTTTAGCTTTGTGTTTCTCAAAAGTCCCTGCTTCATGTGTTACTTCTTATCTACCAAATGAGTGTACTACTGAATGTTAAAGGGAACCTTATGTGTGAAAGACAGTTTATCTGATTCCTTTTCTTCCCCCCCATCAATTCAGTTTGCTGTTCCTTTAGCTTTTTAATTGGATAACCATGGCATCACGTGCATTCCAGTCGGGGAACAGCAGGAGTGCATGTCCGAGAATCACTGGGGGGGGGTCAGTAGGAGACATAGAGTGCTCGTGGTATTTAGGCTGGTTAAGCCTGTAACACCTAAATCCATCCTTGAAAGCCTGATTCAAAGATTCTGAACTGTTCTGTGTAAAAGATGGGAGAGGTAATGTAGGGCTACATTCCTGGGCCACAGTGACTTCAGAGAATAGTCTGTGAAACACCTGGGCCTCCGTAATTGCCGAGTCTTCCTCATTTTGCCAGAAATACGAGTACAGTAAAAACAAGAAAGTAAAACATTTGAATATGGAAGAAGCTTAAGAAGTTACATGACTAGTTGGATAGAGTGGGTTATAACTTTTGTGTAGGCTTAGGAACCTGTAAACCAGATCTGTCTGGGTGGAAGGTTTTTGGTTGCTCTAGTATGGAAAGGCCAGCTACAGACTATGCCAATTACATGTTACAATCATTCTGAGGGAATCAGTTCAGCTGGCTCTGCACCAAACTGAACAAAGAGGAGATGTAATTTCATGTCACACACAATATTCTTCCAGGGTTCTAGATGTTATTTTAGATACTTTTTTAAGTGGACCTTGCAAACCTCTGAGTATTACATATGCTGTAAAATGTCTATGCACTGAAGCGTCTTCTTAAATATCTAGGACTAGATTTCTCAAGGAAGTAGCATTCACTTTGATCTTTAATCAATATATTTAAACCTTATTTTAATTTGTATTTTCTGCTGACCATTTTATCATAAATGCAGTTCCAGTTCCATGAAGAATTATACAATTACTAATATGCTGGAAAGAACATAAAGATGCTGCAAAATCTTCTCTTAGCCAACTTAGTTCAAACAGTATAATGAAACAAGATTTCCCTTATTTATCTAGAGTGGCATTACATCAGATATTGTGGGGAAAGTGTTGTAAAGTACAAAGAAGGAATGTGGGGTAGTCCAAAAAAAAGCAGACTGTCTGACCATTGCTTCCCCTTTGTTTTGGGAATGTTTTTAATCTGTCATTGAGCAACTTTATAGCCAGTCAGTTCGAGGAAAACAAGGGAAAGTTGGCAGATATAAACAACATTGTTCCATTAAATATGGTGGTCTTACTTGAGGGAATTCATCATTCTGTACTTGCAATGCTTTTTTAGAAGTGGCTGGAATATGTAAATCTTCGGGGACAGTCTTGCAAAAGCTGGAAATCTGAATAATACTTTAGGAGGTCTTGAAAAATTTATAACATTTTTTCTTTGGTGGGGTTTGGTTGGGTTTTTTGAGGCTTTTTTTTTGGTTTTTCCTGTTGAAAACATACACTTCTTCTCTTTTCCTTTTAGCCTCTTTTCCCCAAGAAGAATTATGAATGCCTAACTAGCTGTGAATTCCTTAAGTACATCCTGTCTGTGAAGCAAGGAGACTGTCCAGCACCTGAGAAGGCCAGTGGTTTTGCAGCTGCCTGTGTTGAAAGCTGTGAAGCTGATATTGAATGTTCTGGAGTGAAGAAATGCTGTTCCAATGGATGTGGTCATACGTGCCAAATTCCAAAAAATCTGTACAAAGGTATGGATTATTAATATGCACTCATACTGGGCTAATAACTTCAGGCTGTATTGAAGTTTCCTAGTAAACCAGGACTTCCAGTTGCTGGGAGTTTGTATGGATGGGAAGGAAAAGGAGAGCTGCCTGTAGAGATGTGGCTGCACAGTGAAAGAGTGGAAAGCCAGAGAGAAATGTTGTTTAAATTTCAGATTTTTTTCCCCCTTGTGAAGCTCATGTCTGAAGGTCTGTGGAGTGTAAACATGTGGGTATTATGAGTCATCTTAAGCAGAGCAAACTTTGTCAATTTAGGTGAAATTTCACTTAATTTGGTGCAGATGAGAGAGAGTGCATTAGGAAAATATTTAACAATGAACAGTTCAGGTCCTGTTAATGAAAAATAGCATTTATGTCTATAAGGCAAGCAGATGGGAATACCAAGTAGGAACTGTGAAATAATCTGGTAAAAGAACAAATCAACACAGAAGAACATAGTGAAAGATTATAATATTCACATATATATGTATAAATTAATTATTTAAATCTAAGGCAATCTTATTCAAAAATTTTTAATTGATTTGAGTCCTGAGATTCTGTGAAAAAACCTTTTCTGTGGCATCCTTTGAAAAGAACATATAAGATAAGAAATTATTTGCTTAGACAAATTCCAGATTTTAATTTACTGGAATTTAAAAAAAGCTTTATACATGGAAATATTTTAAAAATAAGCATTTAAAAATAAGCAGAAAAAGAAGCATTTGTGAAAAGCATATTCTTTTTCCACAGTTGGTGTTTTTGTTAGAAATCAATTCTTATGTCAGTGATAAAAAATAAGTATTATTCAGTTATTCACTTATTAATCAAATAGCATGGGCTCTCTGTGGGAGCCTAATCAGCAGAACTCTGATCTAAGCTCCAGGCTTAGGTCTGCATCCATGCTTATTTCCATCTGTGGATGGAAACATGATAGAATAGGTAAAGAAGATGGTGAATTTATTTTTAAGTTCATTATTTTAACTAAAATGTTAATAAATCTTTTTCAGTGTATGCAGAAGGGACACTCTCTTGTTTGCAGGATGCTTTAGAGCAGCCCCTTTAAAACTATAAGGAATTAGTACACATCACATAGCACCTTTCAAAATGAAAGTTACTAAAATGAATCATTTATTTATTTCTTTTGTCTATTGCGACAAATGACCTGAGTGGTAAACAGGCATTCGTGTTGTATATGTAATGATTTACATGATCAAGCTCCATGCTACAACTACAAAGCATTCCAGTAAATGTAACAACTGGAAAAGGTAAAAACAAACAAACAAACAAAACAAGATTAAGTGCTGCTGGAGCTGACACAGCACGTGACAGGATATGATACATTCTGTAACTGCACACTGGAAGGTCTCCTATGTTTGGCCTGATTAAATGGGAGCAGAGCTAACCTTCCCTAACATCTTATCACCGATCTGCAGGAGGTGCTGGCTTGTAAGAGCATATATGTCTTGCAGAGGAAGGGCAAGCTCAATACCCTACTGCCTTCTCAGCTGATGAATTCAGCTAATTAGCCTCTTCAACCTGTCTTTCTGCAACAAAAGACAAATAGAAATGGAGCAGGCTTGCTATTCATTTCCTCCAGGGGTAAATGACCTTCCTGTCACTAAGGAAGAGCAAATTCTGCAAGCATGACTAAGATCTAGTGAATAAGTTCAGTACTTATAATCATTTTGACAGCACTCACAGCTTGAAAATGAACTCAGATTGAATCTAAGAGTTTACCGAAGTTTCTATAGTTTTACTGTTGATCAGACTCTGGAGATTAGTCACAACAGCAGATGTAAAATTCTTGTCTGACATACTGGATTACCAAACTGAATTTTTCCTCTAGTACTGAATGCTAAAGTCCAATCCTAAAAAAATACTAATGTAAGTACACTGCCACCAAAAACATATTACAAACGCTTTTGGATTAATGTAACAAGTATTTTTTCATCTCTGTTGGGAGTATTACTAATTGGTTATGTAGTCTTCACATATTTATGTCCCTTTAGTGAAGATATTAAATGTTCTCTCCTAGTCTTCTGTCACTGGCTTCATCCCCCTTCTTTACACTGTCTCAACTAGTGAAGGACTTGAGAAAGTGTCTCTGAAGATCTGTGTTAGAAAAGGTAAATCGTGAAGAAAAGATTGGGACATTCAAAAGGTCTGATAGTGTGGCAAGATTGTAATAGGATAACTGGGGTCAGATGGTCACCCACAGTTTAAAGACTCTTATCATGCTTTAAGAAAAATAGTTTTATATTATAAACATACTGTACAGTTTTGAAAGTGTCCATCTCTGAGTCCTTGCACAATTGTGTTTACAATTGTATTGATGCTATGGACATACCCTTTATAAAGTGCTCTATGGGAACATTTTGAGTTCTGGGGGAACCAATGTTTAAGATACAGGTTTTCATGACAGACCAACATGCACTTGCTTTTCATGGCACAGAGATGGATGTGCTGTTTGAAAGACACCTTTAGAAACGTTTTTCCTGGACTCTGCTACTGCACACAAACAGTGATCAGTGATTTGAATTCTTTGGTTGAGCACTGCAGACTTTGGACTAATTCAGTCTTTGGAGCACTGCAGACTGAAGACTGATTTGTTCCAGCACCAAAAAAGGGGCTGACCGTTTACATAATAAAAGGCACACTGAAGAGTAATTGGATCTTCACATCTGGATATTAAACTGATGGTGCTGATTCTAAAAAATATTTTAAAACGCACTTGTGCTGTGTTCTCATTGTTTGCGCTTCTGCGCTCCATCTGCACGCGGTTACGTAACACCGGAGAGGCTGGGATACTTGCAATCAAGTGAATCCAACTGCCCCTAATGCAAAGCAGATGGAAGTTTTCTTAACATGCAAATTGTATGATTATTGTGTATTATAACTAAAGAAGGATTTGCAAATGTGAAAATCCAAACTCATGTTTGTTATGTTAGACTAAGACTTGAGGCTGTTGAAAGATATCCAGGGTCTAAACTGCTGTGATAACCAAATTTAGCTACTGTATTTTTCTCAGGTGGATTTTAGGTTTCTTGAAGATCTACAAGATCATTTTCATTTACTTGTAGCTATGTGTATACTCAGGTTTATAAGAGGATCTCTTAAAATACAAAAGTTGTTCACCTGAGGAAATTTTGATACTCGGTCATCTGTGGCAAACTGAGTAGGAAACAATTTGTCTAACCAATAGATACAGCTGGCCTTATGTGGACAGCCATTGAAACAGTGAAATAACTAAAGTGCATACGGTAACTTGCTAAGAAGGTTTATGTGTCAACATAGAAATCTTATTTGTGACATATCCTCAAGTGAAAAAATGCTGCACAATCAAATATAAGTGTTCCTAACATCTGTCTAGAGAAATGTATCTAACACTTGATTTGTTGATTTAATCAAAAGATGCCAATTTTGAAGGGTTGTTTTTTCCTTCAAGCTACTTCAGATGTTTTCAAAAAGGTGGTATTACTGGCAGTATAAACAACAGAAATAACTGTCCTTTGGTGTCACTGTGTAATGAGAAATTACAGTAATATTTTTAGAAGATATATTTTTCTCTGAAATGCAACAGTTCAACAATATACATTAGATATATTTTTTCCAAAATGTCTTGGAATTACCTTTCCTAGCTCTTTGGGGAAGAGTGGAGAGTGACATATCATGCAATACAGCTGCAGCATGTGAGTCAATAAGATCATGCAGCCATGGGGAAGCAAACAGCTTTCTTAAGTACATCAGACTAATGTAAGATGTATGAAATAATCACGCTTCACTGGTCTGCACTGCTAAGAGCTTGGACACAGTCTGCATCCAGTTTTAGGCTTGACTCTGGAGAAGGGCTGTTGGGCAACTGGAGAGCCTCCAGGGGCAACTGCAAGAGTGAACAGAGGTCTGGGAACACCGATTTAAAAGGGAAATGGAGTGCAGTCTGGTTATTAGACTGAAGAAGAAAACATTCAGAAGCATAATAACAGTCTTGCAGGACATAAAATGCTTCTCCGTAGTAAAAGACAGAATCTGTTCCCCATGATCCATGAACATCTTGGACCAGGATTGAGTTTATGGTGCAGCTGAGGAGACTAAACAAGGTAGTGGGAAAGCTTTCTTGTAGCAGGGATAGAGCAGTAGTGAAACAGACTACTATGTGATGTTGTGGAAATTTTGTTATTAGGTGTGTTTAAGGATAAATTGGGTGAAAAACTGAAAAACAGGTACAGCTGATTCTGCTTGGGATCAAAGGGATCTTTCTCCCAGTTGTGTTTGGGAAGTGTTTTCTGTAAAGTAAGTTTTAGCTTATGAGTTTCACATCCTTTAGTTTTTTAATGAAATAAAGAAATAATTTTGAAGATTTTTTTAAGAATAAATTTTAATGTTAGCAGATATGGGTTAGCTGTGAGCACTTCTGGAACTTCCATGCTTATCATTCCTCCCTTTTGGCATTCTCTCTGAAAAACAATCTTTTTTAATTTTTTTTTTTTTAATACAGCTTCATTTACAAATGGCTTAATCATGTCTTGTAAATTACTCATATATTTTTGTCTGTACCTTCCTATTATAGGTGTTCCACTGAAACCCCGGAAAGAGTTAAAATTTGTCGAACATCAGTCTGGAGACCTGGAGGTGAAATGGTCTTCAAAATTCAATATTTCCATTGAGCCTGTGATCTATGTTGTTCAGAGGAGGTGGAATCAAGGAATCCATCCAAGTGAGGATGATGCTACGAACTGGCAAACTGTGGCACAGGTCAGTTCTTTGTAAGCAATATGGATCCACTCTCAGAAAGTCACGAATCTCTTGAAAAATGTGGAATTAGAGACCAAAATCAAGGAAGCACATAAGAGACATAGTCCTTTTGAGTCCAGTGGGACTCACTGCACAGTTTCCATGGCATGGCTTGGGGGTCTTGTCAAAAGTTAAGAAATCCAGCTGGTGAAAAGGCTATTCATATTTTAAAACAAAACAAAACAAAACAAAACAAAACAAAAAAAAAANAAAAAAAAAAAAAAGTGAAAAAAAGAGACTGAAACCTTTATTGTTTGTAAAGTTGTTTTTTTCAGGTGTGACCCTCCCCAGTTCAACAGTCTATGATGTCATGCTCTTATCATTCAGTGCAATCCAGACTGAAAATGTAAGATTTGTGAGCAAATGTGTCTTAATGAGAAGCAGCCAACCGAGCATAAATATTCACTTAGTTCCTTCCCAGTTTCAATCTGTTTTTTACCATGCTGACAGTCCACCTGGATGGCAGAGTTCCAGTCGTTTATCTTACTGCTTCACCCTCATCCCTGCTGACAAGAAAAGTAAAATGCTGATTTTGAAAAGATCTGCAAAATGTCATTATAGCTAGGAAAAAAAAGGGAAGGGAGAATAAGTAGAACCATCCGCAAAATAAAGTAAGGGATTTAAATTCTGTGACAGTTTGTGTTCATTCTCAATTCACATTGTGTAGGAAAATGCTATCTTACAATAATGTCGAGCTTGTGGGACTGCACATGCAGAAGTGAATTTCTTAGCTTCAGTGTGGTGCTAGAGGGAGCTGTCACTGTGTTGGAGTCTTTCTCAGAAAAAGCCCCCTGCAGCAGACCCTGGCAGGACACCTTGCTTATGCAAGCCCAAGGGAGCACCTCCAAAACTGATCAAGTCGCAGTGACTCACTATCTCTCAGCTGAGGTGCAGGTCTTGAACCTGCATTCTCCTTTCCAGGAAACAACCTCCTGCGTTTGTTGCAAGGAACATAACAAGTAGCAAAAATGTGCCAGAGCTGAAATATTCCTCACTGTTACTGTACCATGTGTATGTGCCAGACTGTAGAAGCTCAGCTGTTGTTGGTGAATCCAGGCTGCAAAGGGAGCACAGTGCTGTGCTATTTCTCATCCCAGGAACAGACCCCATGCACATTTCTGGAAATATGCACTATATATTCTCCACAGTAGCTGAACGTATATGAACCCCTGCCTTGCAGTGGATCTACAGGAGAGAGTGTTTCAGAAATGTGTTCCTATGCAAGAGTGGTAAGAACCCTGACAGCTTCTTTCCTGGGGTCTGGTGAATGCAGGCAGAAGGGGCTGAGTTAATCTCTGTGGCAGGAGAAGCCTCCCCCGACTGACATCTTTCTGACAACTTCACTGTCCCTTCTGCATCACGAGAGGCACGAATTTGATTGTGTGATGGACCCCACTGGGGATGTCAGTTCAAAGCACACTTCAGGATGCCTGACTGGCTTTGTGAACTGTGTATACCTCATGGGACATATAGGCTGGGCACCCTTGAGGGGTGCTAGTAATCAGAATTTCTGTCTCTGTGGAGTAGTGCACCTCCATGGTGTTTTTAGTTTTAGACATCCCACCAGCCAATCAAATTTGTTTGGCTGAACGTGATAGAATTTATTTTGCAACATCAGCAACAAGATGGATTTCATCTGACTAAAGTGACTGTGTGCACAGCCTCCAGGCTTTTCTTGTCTGTATAACTGAGATTTTTTTCTTGTATGATTCCAAAGCATTGAGGTATGAGACCTTAATTATAGGCAAAGGCTGAAAGAGCTCAGCCATTCAGCTGAGAACTCCTAGAGCATCTCAGTCCAGGGGAGATGATTCTGACTCTTGCTTTACTCTGCAGTTTAAGGTAGAGACCGTGTAAAGAGAAATCAAAGATCAAACAGGCTGTGGGTGAGGATCTGAATTTCTCTATGCCTATCCCCATATGTAGCATAATTATATTGTAGCAAAGTTTCTTACAAGAAATTTCATGATTTTTTTCAGAGTTCCTCATCCAATATTTTATTTTGTTGTCTGTCCAAGAAGAAATGGGGGATATAATTTTCACTAATTTTAAGGTGTTTAAATTTCAAAAATACCTTGCTGTTCTCTATTGCATTTACAGGAGCTAATTTGTAAGTAATTTCTCATGTTTCTTATGAATTTTTACTTTGTATTGAAACAGTAATTTTGAAAAAGTTTGTTTATTGTATTGTGCCATGTTTGTTGTGTCATTTTTATGTTTTCTTTTTAAGGAAGAAGACTCAGTCTTTTAGTACACTATTTTACTCTCCAATTATATAAGGAAAGCAAACACATTGAAAACAATTTTAGTTATTTTTCACTCCAGGAGGAAGGGATTTCTTTACTTTGGTATTTTAACTGCACATTTTGGGGAAAACTTGGTATGATTAACCATTTGACTGATTTCCATTGGTTAATATAAAAACTATGGTAACTAAGATGCTAGTTGGCCAAGTTGACTGTGATGTAGGGTGTCCTTAATGTTATGTGAAGTTTCCTACAATACTGTAACTTAAGATTTAGCCAGCTGAGCAGGAACTGTTGCATTATCCTATGGGAATACTGTGAGTCTTGTGAACAAACTTATAATTCCATTTGGTAGTAATTCTTTCTAAAAATAGTGGTATTACTGCTTACATTGGAAATTCAGGTATTTAATCATATCAATATAATGCCATTAAGTTAATTAAAATATGCCAGATCAGTTATTTTGAGACAGAACACATTCTGTTGTGTGGATGGATGTCACATATACACACACGCACACATGCAGACATACATGTATATGTATGGGCAGACAGTAATGAAGTACATTTAATAGTCTAGTCCATTAGTAAAACAAATAAGGGACAGTATTTACTGATAGCTTGATTGTAACAGACCTTAGTGCTTTACCTTGCAGCTGTCTAAACTCTGTGGACAGCTAATCTTTTTCAAAACTTAAAGGTTCTGAAACACCTAAAGGTTCTGAGGATCACAAGGAAGTTCTCAGCCTGTGACAGTGAGGAATACCTGCTGGAGCTAACCACCAGCCCTGTACACTAAAGGTTTCTTTCTTTTCTCCCAGGAGGTTCTTGCTTTGGTAAGCAGTCTTAGGGAGTGCCCACCTTGTGTGGGATTGCATTCACAGGAAATAGGGCAGGTCTGCTGTCGTTTGATAGAGTAGTGGATACAGCACTGTCAGACTTTTGTATCAGAGGAAACATGAACTCATGTTTTGTGATACCCTGGATGGTGTCCCTTCACTCTCTGAACTGCAAATTCTTTTATCGCTGTGTTGTTTCCAAAGGTGTGGGGCTGTGAACTCAGCAGGGTAAGCTGTACTCTCCTGTTTCTGTTAAACCTTTGCACTACAGAGAGGGGTCCAAGAGTCATAGCGGGGGAAAACCAGGGAATGAGCGCAGTGAAACAGTCCATTGATTACTGTAATCCTTGGATAGAGGAGAATCCTCTGTACAAGTCTTTGCTGCGAAGACTTGCTTGCACCAATTTTTTACATATATAAACCCCTTTGCAGTGTTGACACAAGAATCCCACCTGAATGGTCAAACTGCTATGCTGCTGGCTAATATATTCTCTGTCTTCTCTCTCCCAGTCCTAGTTAATCCCACCTTTCTCTTGAAAGAAGTTTTAACCTTCAGCCTTTCTGTCTCCAAGGAGCAGTTTTGCATGTAAATATGTAACATGTTCTAGTTCTAAATAGCATGCAACATCCAAGGTGCTGGGGAAAATCTTTTCCCTGCCTCTCATACAAAGGATGGAATTGAAGATAGGTCATCCATGCTCTGGGCACGTACTTTAATCATTAGTCAGTTGTAGGAGCAGCAGAGAGAGATTTCTGTAGGCATGTTGAAGACAATAGCAGATAATCCCCTTTTGAAGGACAGGATGAGGTGACTACTTACAGGAAAGGGCTCAGGATTTAAACAGTTAAGAGCTGCTGGGAGAGGAGTAAATTGTCAGTGCTTTCTAAGTGGAGCAGCTCTGAGCAAGTCTCAGCCAAATTCTCACCCAAAAACCCAACCTCTTTCTTCTTTCTGACCACTGAAGGTGGCTGGTTGTCCCTTGGACCTAAAATGAACTCCTGAGAAGGAATGTCAAGCTATTAAGTGTATTTTCCAGGTTATGTCATTAAGATTACATGCTGCTCTTGTATGAAGTTGTATCCTAATGTAATTAATAGGGATTTTCTCTTGTCTTCATTAAAATTGCATGATACTGAAGGTGGACATGTTGGTCAGTTATTTTGTAATTTATTATTTTATTCCAAATAAAATGCCTATTAGGATTTGAAGCTACCTTCCAAACATTCATTTTTTAAGTAAACAGGTAATGCATAGCCAAAATAAACAGTAATTATGATCCTGTAATAATTTGAGTGGTGATCTTTTTTTTTTGTCCTTTATTTATGATTCTTAAAGAAAATATGTTAGCCTTCTAAAAATTCAATAAAATAGTTGGGTTTTTTCTTTCATATTCAGGCAGAATTTTAGGTGTGTGATGAAATTCAACCATTAGTTATTTATTATCGCTCAACATAGCTTTTAGTAGGTTTAAATTAATGTGAAAGATATTGAAAGGGCTCTGAATATTATGATCACAGCTCCAAACATACTTATATAGTGGGAACGAACTAAACTAAAGCAATTAAACAACAACAAAAAATATAGCATTAAGGTAGTGTAAGATATCTCAGTAGTACTTAGCTCTTTCTTGAAATTTATTAATTCTATGTAAAGGTGCCAAAGTAGTTTATAACATAGGAGTTGGAGGTAAACCTCCTGCATGCCACTGAGCTTAGCAGGAGCTTCGCCAACAAAATGAATGATGAAAGTAATAGGCCCAAAGCATATTCATAAGTTAAAGTAATTTAGGCATTATGGATTGACAGTTTATTTGATTTTACAGTATTTCATGGTTGCCACAGGAAACCGACACAACTGAAATACTTTCTTTTAATCAACAGAATAGCTGAGCTGATGCCAGTGTCAAACAAGATTCCTTAGCTGAGGAATTTGGGATCAAATCTATTCAGATTATGCTTGCCTTGTAACAAAGTTCAGCAAATGTGTTTTTAAAAGACCACAAGACTGTAACTAGTTATTAACGATTAGATATTGGTCCTGGCTCTGTTTTCAGTTGCAGCATTAGCCTGAATATCCTTGGGGTTTTTTCTGTTAATAGAGATAGTTTATATTCAGTTCACAGTTCTGTCTTACTTGTAACTTCTAGAGTATGTGGACTTGGCTGTTGGAAGAAAATAAGACATTTGAGTGCTCCATAAAATGAAAATAATAGCAAAAGTGTATTCAGGTAGGCTCTTTCTTCCCTGGGGGAAACCTTGGTTGGATAATTCACTGTACAGATAACATAAAAGTCAAAAAAAGGAAAGGAGATGAGGCAGACAGTGTCAGGACTGTTACCCCTGCTTAAGTTGAGAAGACAAATACAGTGGTCTGAATGGAGAAGGACTCTGAGTAGCAGCAATATGTGATGGGCTCAGAGTCTACAACACTTAGCAGTCTGAGAGCAGTCAATAATACGGTTTAGAAAGGCTCTCTTTTCCTTACATGCACAAATCTGTTTCCCTAAATTTTGTTTGTCACCAAATGAAGAGACTAAGTGAAGTATAACACCTACAGATTTTATTTGTCAGGGCTCTAAAACTGCCATTGCTGGAGAGCTGAAGCAAATTCCTCAGTTTCTGGCTATCTGAGTTACATCAGCAGCTGCTAGTTTCTTATGTACATTTGAAAGGGAGCAAAAATCAGAAATTATATTGTGCCTTTTTTGGGGAACTACTTGGCATCATTACAAGCAATGTTGAATCCTATACAGGGAAGGTGGCTTCTTGAAGTTGAATAAAAAAGAGCTTGTAAAAATAAATTGATGAAACTACATTTTTAATGGGCTTGCACGTTTGGTCAGTAATGGTAATCAGTAATGATTACCATTACCATTATAGTATATTTAGAGATACACATGACATCTGGTTCAGGGTCGTGTGTTACTTTGATTAAAGAATTAAATCAAGATGTAGTAAACATGACATCCTAAAGTAAATTGAAAACTGAGTAATTGAGAGGTAATTGTAAAAGTAAAATTTACAAGTGGATGTGTTTTTGATGAGTTCTACAAAAACGCTATATCTTCTGTACTTAGAAGTGATTCAGTGGTTACCAGGAAGCTGTGTTCAGTTCTGGTATTTGTACCTTAGGGGAAAAAAAAAAGAATGCAAAAGATAGCTCTGCAAAAGTTTAATGGGGTAAAAAAATGGAGAAAAGCAGGGCTCAGAATAAGAATGTGTAAAGCACTTCCTACTGAAAGGGTTCAGAGTGTATCTATGCTTATGCCATATTTCAGAGGGTCTCACCACAGAATTTGGAAAGTGAACTCATGACACTGGCAATCTCAGTAGGTGTTGTTGGAGAAAAGGTCAGCTCCTATGACCTGAGAAAAGTCTTCAGAGAAAAGTTAAGGCTGTAAGTGTCTTTTTGACCTAAGTGCCAAAGATGTGATGAAGGCTTATATTCATTACCTGAGAATTTTGTGTTTCCTATGAACTAGAAAAAGTGGGTTCTCACAGCACTGGATTTCCTTAAGGTATTTTGGACCCCTAATTCTCTGAGAATTGAGAACTGAAGAAATCAGCCCTGTGGCCTGGGGCAGTGAGTTCCCTGAAACATCAACACCTGAACAGTTAGACCCTAAACACTGGTGAAGATTGTGATAACTGCAAAACTAATTTTGTGAATTTAACACTTCACCAGTTTTCTAAAGGCTACTTTTCCCAGAAGGAACCTGCAATGCACTGGAAAGTGAGACGGTGCTATCATTTTGTTCACAGCTGTAAATGCTTTGCAGTGCAGAGTGATGGCTGGAGACAGGTGAGGTGATGCCAGTGTGTCCTCAGCCAGACTGACTGGTATTGCACAGCAGATGATAGATAACCAGAACAACCAATGTAAGTGTGACATTTTCCCCACCAGACTACGGACGAGCGGGTTCGGCTGCCAGACATCCGAGCGAGCAGGTGGTACCAGTTCCGCGTGGCTGCTGTGAACGTGCATGGGACGAGGGGCTTCACAGCACCCAGCAAGCACTTCCGTTCCTCAAGAGGTGAGTTTTCCCTCACGTGTTCTGATACTCACCTTCCTCTCACTCACCTGGAGTGCAGCCTGATCTGCTTGCTTTTAACAGGTGGCAGAAGGCTTTTAACAGGTGGATTCTTGAGTAGTTTTGCCACTGACTTTAGAAATGGTGTGAGATTTGTTTAAAGTCAGCAGATGAATTGAAAGTTGGAGTGTCGTTATTCTTTTATCAGTAAGGGTCTCCATGAATAAAACTCCTTTGAAACATCTTCCACGTGATTGGTATCAAACTACATGACCCTGACCATGAAATATGAAGGAACTTGGGTTTCAGTGTGTTAATCCGAGAGGATTGTCTTTTTTTCTCTTTAGTTATGAGAAATAGGTTATTGTCGTGTGTTTGGTAGAGTATTGGAGTATTTTATTGCCTGTATCTAAACAATTGTAGCAGCATTGTTTTGATGGAACTTTCGACCCTCTTAATATAACTTTCCCCTTGTTAGCACTAATTTTAAATGCTTAAGAATAAAAAAGGGCATAAATACAAAGCAGCATGTTTCTGTTCATTAGAAAGGCATGCCTGATGATCCACAAAGTATTGTAGGAATTTTTGTTGGTAGTTCTGGTTTTGCAACCCTTTGGGTAATAAAATAACTTGGAAAATTATTTCTGTACCAGTAAATGGTTACTTGGGGGATGGAGGAGATAGAAATGGTTCTCCCATCCTGTGAAGTTCCTGTCATTCTCCCTGGTGGGCTTTTGACCAACATGAAGAAAAAATTGTCCTAGCTGACTTGTAGGCATAGTAGAGGGGTTAGCACAGTCCAGAAACTATTCCCATTGGACAGGTTATCTGGATGGGGTCACCCTGTCTTAAAGGCAGTCGATAATGTGGGCGTAGCCAGACCATGCTAGTTGACTTTAGTTCCAAAGAATGAGATCCAGCACTCTTCACTCTACAAATAGAAGTGGTTTCTAATAGAAAGACTTGTTATTTTAGTAGTGACAGAATCTTTACACTGATGTAACTTTGCATACTTTGAGGAATGTATTTCCTCCTTTCTGCAGACAGAATTCTCTTGCAGTACAGGCAGTTGCCATCTTTGGGTTCCTGTGCTGGCTTTTAGCTTGCTGTTTGGCCATAGTCCTAGAAAAAAATCTTTTTGGAGGTGCATTTATAGAGGCATGCTAGTACTTTTGCTGGTATGGAAGGTTTAATCACTTACTGAATATATGTAGCCTTAATAATTTTTTTGGTGCTCTAACCATATTTGTGGTAGAAAGGTTGGCTGGCATAGCTGTCCTATTACTTCTATGACCACAAACCTTTTCATGTATAAAATAAGTATTATTTTAAGAATTTATTATACTTAAGTAGCATACCATTTCAGTCACATAAAATAATACAGTTCCTTTGAGCTGTGTTGAGCTTGCTGTAAGGACTCTTCAGCAGCAGTACCTTTGTCTTTACTTCTTGAACAGCACTTCAGCAGCTACAGCAGTTTGTTGCTGAATCTGGCACCAACTTTCTTTTAAATTGAGATCATTGACAGCTCTTTTACTGAGTTCGTGAATATTTTCCAACTATTCTGCTTGAAACTACTATTACTGCAGTTACATAAAGGTATATCATGGTAGCACTGAGGTTTTGGCTTGAACATGACATTTTCAAGCAGGATTTGTATTACTTTCAAAGAAGTTTGTCCCCTACTGAGCGTGCTAGCCATGCTCAAAATACCATCCTTGCTAATGAATAGAAGAATATCCCTGGTAAGTCATTCTGAAGGTCTCTTCAGCCCAGAATCTGACTCCAACCAGAGTTGGGTTTCTGGATAACAGTGTAAGGGCAGGATAAGCACATAGGGGTATTTCTTCAGAACAGTCTCCCAGCTGGCAGTAATTTGTGTTTCAGGAACTTGTGGTTTTGAAATCATTACGTGAATACCAAAGCCCTCTTGAGGTCTCTGCAGCTACCCCTGAAGCACTTGCTCTCCTTGAGAACTGCTCACGGCTGTCTAGTGGAGGTGAGAGCACTTTCAGGACTTTGTGACAAGGGCAGTGGGAGTCAGTATTACTTCTGCATGCTCTTACCTCATAAACCAAAATTTTGATAATGTATGTAGTCAGCATTCTTCAAAAGTCTTCTATAACTCTCAGAATAGTTATTTTCACATCTGAACTCCAGCCCCTGGCAGAGGATTGTGAATTGACAGACAAGCAGCAGGGAGTTCAGTTAGCTCTCAGCTTCACAGCCCAAATCAGCCTAGGCTGGCAGCTCATTTGGCCATTCTAGGGGCTGTGGAACTGTCAGTGGTTGTTATAGAGATGTATGTGACAGATGAAATGTGTAGTCACTCTAGGTGACTCACAGGAAGATGCTGCCAGGTGCTGACTGCTGGGAATGATACTGGGATGCTTCGATGGGTATCTTTTAGCTTCCATGTCCCCAGGTAGGCAGTCAGAGTGGTAACAGGTATAGTGTCACACTAACATTTAATTAGTACTTTGGAGCTCAGTGGGAAGTGGCAGTCCCTGCCTGGTAGAGAGGCAAGAAACTGCTGCTCAGATGTGCCTAGTTTTTTGAGTGCCAGCATCAACTGGCCCCTGCTGAGCTCCTACAGGCACATTTAACCTCCACTTTGGAAAAGAAAAGTGGATTTTGGCACATCACCTTTGGAAGTTTGCTGCCTGTCTGTGCTACGTTTGTGTGAGGCATGGACAGAAATTCACATCAGTGTTTCACTTCCCCCTGTTGTGCCAAGACCAAGAGAAGATTATTATCTTGGTCAGACTTAGCAGAAGGTTTCTTCAAAAATAAACCCTTTGATCAGGAAACATGACAGTAATTCCTAAGACAAGTTCTCACGCAAGATACTGAACTTTTACCAATTGCTCATAAGTTATAATGAATAGCAAATTATTTGGGTTTGTTTTTTTCTTTAAAGGGAGACAAATACTCTATTTAATCTGAATCTAGGAAGAAGTATGGCACCACAAAGTCTCTGTCACTAAATATTTTAAGCTCTTAAGAGGAACGTTCAAAAATGTGCTGTAATTACTCAGAGAAAGAATTTTTGTCTGGTTACCACAGTACTGTTTTATATTGTTTTGTGTTTTTGAAAATGCAAAAAACATGATCTCTTAGTAGGCACAGCAAAATAAGGTTTCGTTTTATTCAAAATGATGCTAAGTCTTCTGAGGTAATTTCCATTAACTTCTCTATCACTAAATAAAGCTTCTTATTTTCCAAAGTAATTTAATTTCCCAGTCAAAAAAGACAAAACTAGGAAAACAGGAGTATTTCATCAGGGATTTCAACTTGTCATTCTTCATCTAGTTGTATTTTGAGGTCTGATCTAATGCAACTTTTGATGCTCTTATACTGTAAACTTTTGAGGTGAAGGCTTATTAGCTGTTCTACACTGCCTCATGTGTTCATCTATGGCATTAATTTGTAAATCGTAAATTAAGTGACACAGCTGAGAACTTCTGAAATATTCGAAGCTTAGTCAGAGCTGTTTTTTTTAATGCTGTTTATTTATTTTTTAAAAAAGGAAACAAAGGGTTTGCATGTGCTTGTCTGACATGACCCTTCTCAGGGAATAAAGTGATGCTTTGTTTTGCCAAAATGTGATTCCAAAATTATGAGAAACACAGGTTGGACTACGTCTGTCTGTGGTGGAGTGGCTGGAAAATTAAGTGAATACTGCACCTAGAAAATGGATTCTTTCATATAAGTGGGACTGTGCACATGGACTTTTACATTGATACTGTCAGCTAAAATTGATCAAAATTTTGTGCTATTTTGACAGATTTCCGCTTCTCTTTTCAGAGTTTTTAAATTTTGTGTGCTTTCCTTTTTATCTTTAATTGAGTGGCAAAGATTTGTCTTAACAGCAATAAATAAAGGTAACTGAATACCTGAGAGAACATTTTTGATCCGTAAAGATACAAATATCCTTCTCTTCATGTTTAGACTGGCTCTCTCCAAGCTGTTTCCTTTCTTCTGGAAGGAGGAGAGAACTGTTCCTACAACCTATAAATTAGTCTCCTTGGATGAAAACTACCTGTGTTTTTCTTCCAATAAGCAGGCACTGGATAGCCTAACCTAACTGGTCAGAAGGTGCTTGGCACTAATAATACAATTTTTAATTTGTTGCATTTGGTTCAGAGTTCTTAGGCTATTTTTTTCCTAGCTTTTTATGATTTGTGATAAGAATGAACTCTCAGTAACAGAGACTTCGGTTAACTCTAGGACTCAGTGCTAGGCATTTCTATATCATATGTTATCTCACTGGTCTGTAGGTAGGTACTCTGCCATTTCCAGAGACAAGAAGATCAACACAATGAGCCCAAACCATCTGACCCTTCCTCCTCTGCTTAAGGTTTTTATCTTCACCATGAAGGCAGTTGCCAGCATACACTGGATAGATTGTCAAGCAAAAGGAAGCAGACAACATTGTTTTCGCAGCCCATAAGTACCATGCTGGATGTGATTTCATGCGTACATTACTGAGTGTTAGAAAAACCAGAACAGACACCCACTCACAGCAATAAAATTCCTTCTGTTGCTCCTTTGAGACCAATGATTTTTTAATGCTGTTGCACAGCTGGTTTATGTGTGCCATTTCCATTGGGCAGAGCCAGTCCTCCTGCTTACACCATGGAACTGTTTAATGGTTGGAAACTTGTCTGTAGAGCAGCTTCAGCAGACTTTTAGAGTTGGAAGGTCTCATGTTTGAAAGATAGCAGTGGGAGAGCTATTTTAAGTCAGGAAAAACCTCCATAAAAAAGGATTAAATTACTGTCACACTTGCTCTCACTTTTACAGCTCAGGATGAGAATTCTGGTTCCAATGTCATTATTCCCCTCTCTGACACCTATTCCAAATCATTCTCTGTGTTCACTACGGTTGCCACATTGAAAGATAAAGTGAACGCACTGCAGCAGTGTATGATGTGATTCATGTGTATAGCTTGCCCATACTGTTTTTCAAGGTTGCAAAAGTGTTTCCAGATCCTATTGATGTAAAGAATTTTGGAAAATATAAACTATTACTATGTTCACAAATATGAGTGTGGGAAGATGTGCATTTTGAAATGGTGATTATGTGAAGTTTTCTTTCTTTCCTTTATTTGCAGCAAGAAATCCTCCCTTTTGGGGACTGGAGACAGAATTTTGCTTGTGATGGCTGAGTAGCCAGCAAGACAGGAATTTAAGTCCTTTGGGCATACTCAAGCCAAACACAATCCAGACAAATGCAGTACTTACCCCATGTGCTGGAACAGCAGCTTCAGCCTTGACCTAATGAAGCTATAATTTCTAGCAGTGAGAAACGATTTACTTGTCAAGCTGCTGAGACCA
Source organism: Platysteira castanea (assembly GCA_013397175.1). NCBI lineage: Eukaryota > Metazoa > Chordata > Aves > Passeriformes > Platysteira > Platysteira castanea. The sequence goes on from VYXC01010946.1 coordinate 1,216,215, forward strand.
GAATTTTTTTGGAGTTGAGGACAGCTGTCTGTGCCAAATTCTAGTATATATAGAATGACTTGTATTTTATTTGCGTTGTTGTATAAACTGCAAAGGAAAAGCTGCAACTAGCATCACTCTTCTGCAAACCAAAGAATTTGATTTAACACTCAGATAAATTCATGTATATAAAGTTTCAGTACTTCACATTTGAAAAACTGGCAGCAGTTTCCATTCCAGTAATTTTATGTCCATGTATCTGAATTATACATGTGGGCAGTCAGTCAAAGGGATCACAGGTATATGAATACTAACAGTAGAATGGCTGTTAGCTTTACAGTCAGCAGAACGTCACTTTAGCTTTATAGTCAGGTTAACAAACACCTTATGTGTGTAAGCGTTATGATTCAGTACCAGTTACTAGACCTTGAAGTATTTTAGCACGAGTTGTATAGTGCTTTTAATATCTACACAGACATGAGCATAACAGACCACCTTGTAGAAACACGACTTTTCCATTCAATAATGCAGAAAAAACCAACTAATCTGTTATCTGGTAACTCGCTGGCCTGCATTGTAGAGGAGCATGCTTGTAAACACATCACAGTTTTTTTAATTTTTCTGGATTCATGTTTATTTGAGACGCCTAGGGGATGTGGGGTTTTTTGGCTGTTTTCTTTGGAGGTGGGGTTGGGGTTGTTTGGTTTTTTTTTCCTATTCACAGAGATCACATTATCTTACCCTGTTATTCCTTCTCACTTGTCTGCTTTGCTGGTGAAACGAAATCCTTTCAAATGAAGAAACAAGTAACATTCTTGGATTCTTAACTTACAAAATGATCATTCTGTCACTTGTAATAGTGATGAGTGTCACAGAAATATACTGAAAGGGATGAATGAATTTTACAGTGCTATTGAAATACTTAATATGGAATGGATCCTAATCCGATATAAAATGTTCACTGGGTGTCTTAATATTTCATGTAATACACCCCAAATGCATGAAATATTTTACTGATGCATTCATAAATACAGACAGGGTTTTTTTCAGTTGATTAATTGCAAAACTGTAATAAGTTTTGTTTATCTTTGATATTTTACATCTTTATAGCTTATTATTTTCTTAAGCTTAGTCTACTAGTTTTAATAAAGCTCTTACAGAAAATGTGCTACTTTCAATGTCTCACCTTTTCATGTCTGTTAGCTGCAGATCTCCTCCCTTCTGTCTTCTACCACCACCACCATTCCTTGTTCAAAGGCGATTTTGTGGATGACATTTGAGAGGCCTGCAAGAGAGTCTTTGAAGAAAGAGGCCACTCGGGAAAATATCTGCTATTGCTGTATTATTTCACATGTATATTCCTTCTAAGAGGACATTCTTTCTATCCTTAACTGTAATTACCCACTAATTTTTAATGCAATGTTTGTATTCTCACGTCACAAAGTAGAAACACCAGTAGGTTTTCTCTCAAATGTGGATCAACGTTTTGTCTGCTGACTGGGCTGTGTCTAGTGAGCACTAAAGAAATGCTACTGATAAAGTAATGTTTTCAATAAGCTGTACAGTTGTAAAAAGTACAGGGTGATATGCTGGCGCTGTAGAATTCAGAAGAAACGATCTGTTGGTTTCAGTGTGCACATAATTCTTTCTTACTGCTTTGTTTTGCTGGAGTGAAGATACAAACATTTGAAGAGAAAGAATCTAAATTTGGTCATTTGCTTTTAGACCTACAAAAAATCGGTGAAGAGAACTTAAATATTTTTAATCATGTAATACACTTTATCCAGAAGAGCTATTTTGATTAACTTTTATATCTTTTTTTAAAATGACTTTCTATCTCTTTTAGAGGCAGAATGAAGACAAGCATATTTTATAGTTTGAATTATTTTAGCTTTTATCTGACCATTTGGGAAGATATATTCTCTGAAACACTTTAATTTTATCCCATGTGTTTTGTATACATAATACATGATGCATAGTACTTCTGGGAGATAACCTGAATAATTCACCTACAGTAATATGATCATATTGCACTTCAGGTTATAAATGTTTTATTTCCCTAATATCATGCCATATAACATAAAAAAGCCCCTAACACTTTAAATCAGTGAAGATGAATGCTTAATAAAGGTCTTAGATATATGAAAAATGATGTTTATATTTATTGTCCCTAAATTACATTTTATGCTTACTTACTAAATAATAGAAGTAAATGAAAAATTGTATGAGAGAATAGTACAAACCATTTAGCTAAATTTTTCATTAATTCTGGAGTAAATAGTTTTGCATACTTTAAGATGGAGTGGTTGGCAACTTCACAGGTAATAAGTGTAACAGCAGTGCTTCTCCAAAGCCAGAAAAAATAAAAGCAATTGACTTGCTAGTGGATTAAAAAAAACAAGTGAGAAGTAAGGCATTCTTACTATTTGGAAATTATGTTAAATTTCCAGAATTCATAAGTATGCTTTGTAACTTTCATGGCCAAAAGTTAGGTTGAATTACATGTGTGAGGAAACAGGGACATCCATTACTATTTAACTAAAATGGCATGTTGAGGAAACAGGAGCATCCATTGTTATTGCAGCAAGAGTCCTGTTCAATAACACAAATAAGTCAGTATTTCACATCTGTTGATCTTTAAAAGGGAAATGCTGTCTTTATTAATTCTGAATGTGTCTTTTTTTATAAACCAAATGATGGAATTTTTCAGTGAGACCATTTGTCATAGGGTTTATCTGATGAACTTAGTATGCCTGGAATGTTTATTTAACAGCTCATTTACCATTATAAAATAATACAGGTAAACCATACAGTAGATGAATGTCTGATGTTCCCTCCTCACACCTCCAGTTTTATTTCTGGTAAATAAGTGATGGCTCATACAGCTAAAAGTTCATAACATGTCTTAATTACTATAAATTTCCTTTACTTTTCTGATATACTTTTAATTTTTGTGTTTGTTTTGTGTCTCACTGCTTACTTCTATGTAAATTTTGGTTTTGCAGTTTCCTTGTATTTTGCCATCAATTTTTTGGCTATCACAGACATTTTTAAAAAGGTAGAAATGAAAAAGTGGGATTAAAAAGTAGGAGTTGGTAAACAGCAAATTGGGCTTTCAGAAGCTTGGTGGCAAAATTTCCACTGATTCACATTACTTGGGGCCAGGATATTATATAGTGAGTCCACAAGGAGCATTTACATTCAGTATTGGAAAAGATTCAATATTGAATCTTTTCTGAATATTCAACCTCTGACTGTCATGTCTCCTTCCTAACTCTAGAGTCAGCACAAAGACAAATGAAGGAATACTATCTCAGTTGATACTGACCAGGAATTGAACCAGAATAGTGAAATAAATCAAAGGGGTAGCTAATTGCTTTTTGACATTCTAAAAAACCCCTATAGATTTCTACCATGGTGTAATATATCATTATGCTTTAATTACGTTTATTCTAAGGAAGTGTGTATGTCCTATGGTGGTAGATATCAATATTAGAATTTTGAAGAAACATTCAGTGTGTCAAAACATAATTTTATTATCTGAGAATTACCTGGCAATGAAAAAGTATTCAATGTTTCAGCCATACAGTTCTGTGGTGACTCTACAAGGCCACTTGTAGAACCTGAGTGTTCTACACTCGCTATGTATTTAAAGTAGTGAATGACAGAAGGAAAACTGATAGTCTAGTACGTTTCTATAAAGCTTCATAATGTTTGTGAACTATCAAAACCACAGAATAATGACAAACTAGGTGCTAACTCATAATTTTTATTTCAGTATAATTTGAATTTCTAGAATTTACAAGAAGCCATATTAGTTTTTGGAAGTCTTTGCCTGAATTTTCCTCAATGTATTTAAAGTGTTTAATCCAGCTCGTGAATGCCTCATAAATACATGAGCTGAAGATAATCTTTACCTTACTAAAGATAATTTTAACCTTAGAATATTTTTTTTTTAAAATTCCAGATCCATCTGCTCCACCAGCTCCATCTAATATCAGGATTGCCAATATCACTGCAAACAATGATGGGAGTGTAAATGCAATGATTACCTGGGATCTTCCAGAAGAGCCTGATATCCCAGTGCACCACTACAAAGTCTTCTGGAGCTGGACGTACAGCAAATATGTAATCCCAGCAAAAAAAAAGAGAAGGAAGATTACTGATGGGGTAAGAAAGAAATCAGTAAATGAGACAGAAATACGGCTTATTTCTGACACAAAACAGAGTAGAAATATAAAATGTGTGATAAGTTGCAATGATTTCAGCCACTGGTAAAGTAGTGGTCTTAATTTTTAATATCACAAAGCCCATAGACCTCTCAATCCCATTCTTACACTGAACCCAGGGAGAGAAGTAAACTTCTGCCTTAGAATACAGGTAAATACTATAAGATTTTTCAGGAAAGATGAATGAAAAGTTAAATGCTGTTAGTCCTTTAAATTTCGGCTTATTCAGTTAGTGCTTCTTAAAGCGTTTATTTAGTTTAAAAAGCCTGACATAATCTGTCACATTGTTCCTTCACTATGCAAATAAAACTTAAGACACTATCATAGAGAGTAATCGTTAAATAGTCAGTATAGATCCAAGGGAAAAACATACCCAAAACTCTTTAAATAAACTGATCTACCAATGATTTGGCAGTATTTCCTTAGCAGCAAGTTCTTATGAGTTTCTTGAATGTTGCTTTACTGGAAAGCTTTTTGTTATGATATCCATAAGGAAATTGCATATTATTTTAAAGCAGTTAATAAAAATAATTAGATAGAAATAATAGAAAGAAGTTAGACGTAACTTGATTCTTAGTGCTTTTGATAGTGAGAATTTGGTCCCATGTCAATGTTAACACTGTGCTTTGGCTCTGGCTGCCCATTGCACTCTGATGAATGACAGAGGGTCACAATTGTCTCTCAGTCCCTCAGTCACCAAACTCTGACAGAAATAAAGGCAGTGAAGGCTGTGTGATGAAATCGTGCAAGTCAATTTACACAGAAAAGAAGGTTAGTTCTATATTGTCCTTTAAAAAAATAATTATTGCAAGATAGGAATAGGGTTGGACTGTGCTACATAGAAAAGTTTGTGTTCTTCAAGAAACCTAGCATTGGGTAAAGACCCTGAGGAAAGAGGCTTCAACCTAAAGATATCAGGGAGCCTTCTCTCTACAAGCTGGTCCTTAAATCAGAAACCCCTGAGAATTTTAAAATTGGTCTGGGTCTTTAATACCTTTGCATAGGGTACTTCCTACATATAAATGTTATTACAACAGATCCATTATAGAACATTAGTCAGAACCAAATTCTGACCTTGAATATACAGAAATACAGGGTGTATTTTGTAGAAAAAGCTGGCTCTTACAATGTCTTTCATATTACTCCTGACTTGTACTTTTTCTTCTGCAGCATGTCAGGAAACTGCACAGCAATGCCAGTGAGATTCAGGACACTCCAGATGCTATTGCTAATCAATGGTCATTTGAGTATTGTAGCAACTCTTAGGCTAAAAATGGAAAAGGCAGGAACATTAACGAAAAAAAGAAAAAAGGAAAAGTGGAAAAATCTAAATTGTTAAAGATCACTGAAGATTATTTTTGCCCAATTCTTACCTTTAGATGTAGCCCAGCCCAAATAATTTCATACTGATTTCCATATGAATTCATTCCAGGTGTGCTTAAATTTAGTTTGACTGCAGTATTGACACGCTTAATCAAGATTTATAGTCAATAGGTCTGCACTAAACAAATAAAGATAATTACTATTAAATGCTTTTTAACATTCCCTTTTGAACATCCCAAGTGTTAAATGTGGTATGGTTACCATGGTACATGGTTATCATTTTTACTCTGTACTGACTGTCAGAAGGCACAAGGAATTCTAATGAAAACATGGAGTAATATCTTCCACTTGGCATATGGACTAGAAGGATATTTTTATAATTAAATCTGGACAAAATAAAATATTAGACTACTGAGAAGACTGGACTCATCTTTACAATATCATATGCCTTCTCTTAATGTATTGGTTTTTGACTGGAGAATGATAAACCTAATCTCGTTTCCCCATTTTAGAGACTTCCATGACATTGGAAACTGTATTTTTTCTATTCTATCTTCCATTCTACATGGGAAAAGTGTTATTTCCAGTGACAGGGTATTTTTAGTTGGTGCTTGTTTTTAAATTTTATTTTCAAGAGTTGAAACAAATAGAATGTATTGACAAATGTATTAAATGTTGGATTTTAGATATCTTCAGACTATCTGTCACAAAAAAAAGTTTTCTATTGAAAAACACAGAAATTGGGGAAGTGCTTAAATTCCTTTTGCTAAAATGGTTTTGGTGTAAGAGAAGAGCCTTTTTATATAGAAGAAAACCCCTTAGGTTTTGCCTAAACAATAGGTTTGGAGTTGCCAAGGAACTGCCAAAATTATGCAAACATCGAGTAGGTTAGTATTTTTAAAATGACACAGAAAAACAGAGTCCAATTAAAGAAATCTTTTACAGAAAGGAAATTTTGCTCTGAAATTTATATATGAGTTTTGTAACTTCAGAAAAGTAGTGTGCCTAAGATAACAAGCCTGCTTTTAATAAAGGCGTGTGTTTCAGCAATATTATAACTGCTTTGTCTATTTATTCTATTATAGGCCCAAAATTATGTGGTCCTGGAGGGACTCCAACCCAACAGCAACTACAATGTAGAGCTGCAGGCAGTAACACGTTGGGGTCAGATACGCCTAAAAAGCGCTAAGGTTTCTCTCCATTTCAGCACGACTCAGGACATCAGGAATAATAGTGAGTAACCATACTCAAACACCTGATTGCTTTCTCTCTCCTTTATCTGGAGTTTGAATGTTTTATATAATGATTTCTTAAATTTTAAAAAATCATTTTCTTAAAGCGGGCTGTTCCATAGCACGATGATCATCCCTTGGTTAACTTGAGTAACCTTTTCATGTTAAATTTCTTATATAAAAATTGGTGACGGTTTTTTCCTAATTCTTTGACTTAGACTCTACTCACCTAAAATAAACACTTGAAAAGAAAATTGAAGCTTTTGCATAACTGTAGTGGTAATATTTTTTAGATGCAATACAGGTATAAATACTGACTGTGTTTCTAAGTGGATGGAATAAAACCATTTCTGTGTGCTTTAACTGGACAGTATTAACCTGCAATATTTTTCAAAATCCTGGGTATTTTTAGTAGCCCATTAATTCAGATTGTTGGATCATGAAAGCTTGTGCCTACTATGAATTGATATATAAAACACTGATTTTTCTATTAGGGAATCTAAAACATTCCATGTCTGACAACCATGCATTCTCAAAATACTGCACACATAGGACCCACAATCAAATTAAAATCTCAAGATGTTTAGATGTTAGGTTATATATTGTTAAGGTCTTCAGAACCTCAAATGCTACGTCATATAACTGAAAACTGTATCTGAATCTGGCAGCAGACTATGATTCTTAGTCTTGGTTAAATGCTATTTATACAATTACAGTGCAATACTAATTTACTGCCCCAATTGCTGATGGGTCTGTGATTAACTAATACAGCAGAATTCTGATAATAAGATGGTAAAGAATGCGATTTTAATTATTCTGTCCTGACTCCATTTCATTTTCTATTCATTTACATTCCTTCTCTAAAGTACACTCAAAAGTTTAAACTTGTAGCCATTTTCATAACAGAACTGTAATTAGTTTCAGCCTCACTAATCAACTGCTATTATTGCCATATTCTTTTTGGGCATACATAAAATATTGTAATGTAGTTGTTAGCTGTAAGAGACCATATCTGTGGTTGCTTCCTGTATTAATGTACCAAGAAGAAAAAACAAGCCTAAGTATCTTTTTCCCATATTAAACTAATCTTTGCTACTTTTTTGGGCCATCTTGAGCGACTGCAGAAGGTCAAGTTTTAATGTCTTCCATACACTGAGTCTTTGCTTCAAATCCATACCAGAATATCAGCTTGAATCTCCAGAGTCTTTGTATTAGGCAAGTTTGGGTTTAATCCTCAGTGAAGCCCAGTGTACGTGAATGTAATAGTTCTGCCCTTTCCTTGTTGGCCCTCCTAGATTGTACCTGTGCTTTTTTGCCATCCCCTAGAAAAGTAACCTAGTTTGCAGGACTGTGCGTGATATCAAAATCTTCTTACAGTTACCACATTAAGTTCTCCTTCCTTTTATGTATGTACACAGGAGATGGAATAGAGGAAAAAATTACAGTGGGAACTGGGTGTTTAATACCATACACTGAGTCATTGAGCTCCACTAGAAGCGTATCATTGGTGTTTATGAGAGATTTCACATTTTGCTGATTCTCTTCCTAAGAATTTTTTGTGGGATTTGCTACTTTTTTTCTTCTCTTCTTTTTCCTGCCTGCAAAATTCACTAGATAAACAAGCAAAAAATTTTTCCACACCCTCCCTCTACGCAATTTCCTGCTCCTTTTGGTAAAGTTTCTGTGAAGTTCTGGCTCTCAGTGTTAGACTTCAACATATTTAGTTTTCAGTCCAGTCATCTTGACTGTCGTGTCACCACACGACATCACAGCTTTAGGGAAGAACATGTAGCTGAGTTTACATTACATCAAAGAATCCTGGTACTGGGATTTTAGTTGTCTGAGGTTGGTCTGTGTCCTGCTAAGTGGGAGAAAGTTCTAGATGCCATTATATACAACTAGCCAAAGAGAAAATGGGCAAGCTTTTGAAGTTCTTTCTCTCATTTTATTATTAGTATAGTTCTATAAGTGTTCCCATCTTGGGAGCAGGAATAATAATTCAGCTGACCTTTGTCATGCTTTATTGGTACTCCTGACATTAGGTCAGACCATTATAATCTTTAAACATGATAGTAAATAAAGACCTTCCATATAACAAAAGCCTTCTAAATTGAAGCTGAGTAATTGAGATGTGAGCATGTCATTTTTGGTACTGTTCCACACTTACTGTGAAAAACCCTTCCACTGGTAGGGCTGTATTAGCTCACTGTATTATGGCCTCACTAATGTTTTTACTCTCTTGGTCTATATCACCCCTGGGTTTATGGTGGGAGAAGAAGATCTTTGTTTCAGTTTTCCCTCTTCAAAATATTGGGTTTTTCAGAATCTGATGTAGTTATCTCAGTTATTACTTACAAATCCTCTACCAAATGGAGTTCATTTATGCTATACCTCATATGTGACTTTGGCTGTTTCATCATTTTCTGTCCTCTCCAGTGGCACCTCTTTCCTCTCGTTGTCATAGCTAGATTTAAATTCCTTCCACTGTTTTGCTTGGATACACTTTGGTTGTTTTACTTCAGAAAACAGACCATCAGTGGAGAAAGTCCACTATCTACTTATGTCTAATTAGTACAGACTCTGTAATGCCTTGTGCTTTATTTTGCTTTACTGGGGTGACCTTTCTGTACTAAAAGGTTCGTTAATTGTTGTATTGCTTTTTAAATTAGAGTTAAACTATACTGAGAACAATATTTTTGTAATCTCATATACTTCAAGTATTTTGACTGTTCATATTATGAACATCCATTTATTTAATGAGCAGTATTTTCTTTTTAACTGCAAATCAGTACCTGTACCAACTAAAACACATACTTGTTTTAGAGTATTTCGGTAGTAAGTTTATAGAAAAAATCTGAGCATCCCTTCTCATAAAGCCATGAGGTGAAGGATTCAAGATTCTTTGAACCTAAACTACTGATACCACACATTTTAATCGATAGAGCACTCTGCTGAGATTTGTATTTAGGCCTTCTTGGACATTTTTTTAAAAATGGCTAGATTATAGCTTACATAGAAAAGCAAATAAAAACTACTCCTAGAGGAGATGCAAATTCATCTTCTGTATCTCCCCTAGGTTAGGTAGGCACAGAGCCAGTCCTGCTTGACATACTTTTGAGAATACTCAGAAGCAGATGGAAAAATACGAAAAAGAAACAAAAAAATTGCCTGAAATATTATCTAGGACATGACATTTATGGCTTGTCTTTATTTTGGGACTTCCATGGTCTTTGGGAAGTAGTTCCAGAAGCAGCATGCCAATTTTGCTGAAGTCCCACTGTCAGATGCTCTGCTCTGTGTGGAATTAAGCTCTAGTTTTTAGGTGTCTGGTCCTGTTGTCAGAATAGAGATAGCCCATAACTCGCTGAAGTAATTTAGTCCTGCAGACCTCTGTGAGCTTTGACCTCAGCCCTCTGGCGTTATATTTCCCCACACTCAGAAGTGCGTTGCCTCACTGTATTTGTGTGCTTCACTTCTGGGAAATGTAGCAAGATTCTCACTTGATCTTTATATAGAAATATTCTAAATTGGTGTCCTGGTTTTTGTGGAAGTGGAGCAGACAGAGAATAGCAAAGTAGAGATTTAATAAAATTAAAATAATTTAAATTGAGGAATACCTAATAGATTTTAGACTGTACTTCTCTATATAACTTTTTGATTTCCATTTAGGTAGTAGTAACATTATGGTTACCTTAAGAAATAATTTCCTTAAGTTTGGTAGTTTAATTTAAATAAATAAAATGAAAAATCATATTGGATTCAGCAAAGGGCTGAGAAAGTAAAATTTGGCCATAAAGCATGTGAGTGTCAGTTAAAGCTGCATATAAGACAAAATGTTCAAGTTTATGTGTTACTTGTGACAACTATTGAAATCTGAATTTTTCCCTCTGTCTCTCAAGTATGTAATTAATAATTTGCCATTTCCTTATTATTAGTCTTTTGTTTTATTTTAGGTGTTTCATATTGCATTAAATACAGAATTTTTTTTTTTGTTTATAATCTGATCCTCCTAACTGGATCAGATACATTTGCAAGTGTGAAATCAAAAGTGCAGTTTGAATGAACATTTCTTTCTTTTCAACTGAAAATATCTGTAAGTACTGTCAACCCTGCTAAATGTTGATAAATTTTTGCCAAACAAAATTCTTGATGAAGGACATCCAATTGCAGTTGCTTGTTGGAAGCAAGGCACATAGTACCAAGGGAATTGCTGAAAGAAAATTCTGCTCTTGCAATGTTTTCCTGAGCATTCACCATTTACTGTTGGGAACAGGAAAGTGGGCAAGACAGATCTTTAATCTGACCACAGTGTTCTTATATAGCATACCAGAAGACTATATTTACTTTGATGTAGTAACCACATGTGGCACTCTGTGGGTTACATTCAATGCTGTCCTTGAATTTTGTGCATATTCAAACACTCTATAAATATAAAGACTGTGAAGTATTATAGAGAACTACTGGTAGATACTGTGCCTGTTTAAAAAATCATTGCGTTAACATTTCTTGTTCTTGGGGATATAAATACAGTCCGTTTCCTTATTACTCTTCAGAATATTTACAGAACATTTCCCTGTAGAAACATATTTGTCTTTTTTGGTCACTGTCTAAATTCTTTAACTGAATTTCAAACGAGTGATTTTTCAACCACTCTGGACAGTTAATTCTCTATATTTATTTCATTTAGGTAAGAAACTGAAATAAGATCATTTGGATTAAAGATACTATTATTTTCTGAATTTCAGCAAATTTAGCATAGTCATTATACAGCACTGTAGTTAACTAAATAGTTTCCTGATCGTTCTGTGTATTGCAGAGGAACAGACATCTGCTGGGAAACCACAGAAAGGCCTGGTGGATCCTTACCCGACCTTTCAAAGAAGGAAAACCACTCGTTTTCTTAAAATTGGAACTCCTTTCTATCAGGACAATCAACTTCAGGTCAAAGTCTATTGGAAGAAGACAGGTTTGTCAAATTTTGCTTTACTCTTTTTTCTAAGGAGGACTCTTATCATCCATCTCAGAGTTGTAGAACATTAATACAATAAGTAATTAATGGTTGAATCCTACACCCATCCTTCCACCCTTTCATCTTCACATTAGAGGGAAACATTGCCTCTCCTCTTTCTGTTACATCTGTGTATATGCCTTACAGAACAAAATGACATGAATCAGCTATCCAAAAATTATAGTCAGTCATGTTGGGACATCTTCACAGAGCTGGGGCAATTTTTATTTTAGTACAGGAATTACCTCTGTAGAGTTTTAAACAGCAGAATTTGGCCTTGCCCACAAAAGCTCTGAGGAACATATGAATGTTTAGCTTTATGCCAAACTTTATCAATCACCTTGATTGAGAACAGAATGGATAGTAGGTCACAACGAGAAAACACCTTGAAGTTAGTATTCTGCTAGGCTGCATCTGATTTTCAGAAAAATCTATCTAATTTTATGGTTTAGTCTTCCAATTAAAAGGAAAATGACATAAATTTAAAGCGTCTATTCATATTCAGAAATCAATAAAGGATTTTCCTTTCTTGTCCTGTAAGAGCATATAGGTTGCTCCAGCTTAGCCATAACACGTTCATATGCTGTTATTTCAAAATGTGCTCACACTGTTGGTTTTTTGACTTAGAGCAATCTACATGTATCAATACCACTAAATTAAATCCATTCCGTTTTTGTGCTTGAAACAAAGGACTACAAAGTGGATAATCATGTTTTCTTCTTGAATTTTTCAAAGAATATCAGAAATATTTAAGTGCTTTTGGGTTTAGATGTGTGTGGCAACACCCTGAATGAGGATATTTATATAAACCCTATATAAATGTTCAGTCATGCTATGTAGCATAGGAATATGTCACACTGGATATTGTGGATTTTTTGAGATATCCTTTGCTTCTTATCCTTTGCCTGCCTTTTTGAATGGTTACCTTCCAGGCCCTGCTATGTGAACTACTTTCAAACCCATCCTTATTCCTCCCTAAAACCTGTAAGCTTTGGTTCAGCTGAGTACATACGCATTTTGAATATTTGTTCCTGTCTTGGCTATGCTAGATTTTTTCTTGCTTTCTCTATTATGTTTCATTTTTGAGTTGCTTCATGGGAAGCTGGAAAAATTTAAAGTTTAAATAAAAGTTGAGGCAATTTTAATCGGGAATATTCGGTTTACTAAAAAATGTGGTTTTCGTTATCCAGAGATTTATATATTCTGAGCTTGTTTGGGACTGATCACCTTAAACTTTAGCCTCTGCAAGTGAGATGTCAACTATTGTCCAAGCTCCTTTTATTGTTAGAAAAGAAAAGCAGGTGATTTCTGAAGCAATTCATCCCCCACAGCAGCAGAATTGCTCTCTGGAGATGCCTCTTTTCTTTAGTGAGAACAGAGGGGAGCCTAGACAGCTCATTTGTAGAAAGCTTAGAGATGCCTGATGTCTCTCTGTGAGCTGGGGTTCTATTCCCGGCAGTCTGTGTTGAAAAAAATGAGGGACAGCATTCAAAGAGGAGGGGACAGTGATGTCTCCCACAGGCGTCAGGCAGGGTTGTGCAACTCACAGTTGCAGGCAAGATTCAGCCCAGTGGAACAATCAATCCAGCTGCAGCTGTTTTCCTGCCAGCCTGCTGCCAGCAGAAAGATCATGTGTCCTGTGACCAGAATGCCAGCACCCCTACTGAAATTCACCTTGTGAATAGTTTTCCAAAGTTAGTTATACTTAATGGAGGGAAAATCCTGAGCAGAACAGCAATATTCTTGTTCCAACACAGATATCTTGAACTAGGTGTCCACTATTTATAATGGTATTATAACAGCTGTTGAGCTTAGAGGCATTTCACCATAGAAACTGAAATGTTTCCATCTAAATCTGGAGCTGAATCTCACTGTCTGCTACGTACCTGGAGGTAATAAAGGCTATAAATACCTAAAAAAAGAAATAAGGTAGTCAACGACTTACAGTGACTCATAGTTTGGAAATAAGAGGATTTCAAGGTGGTATAATTTCCAGAATTGGAGAATGCCACAGACCGATGTGTCACAGACCTGTCAAAAGTGACATGGATTTCCATGCTGTCACCTTGTGCCAGGGGTGTACTAGCTGAGTTGCTGAGTAGCTGACTGTACAGCTGACTCACCTTGTGTGAAGCTGTGTGCATCCAGTCACATAAGGGGACACCCAGAAACCCATTTTGGCCCTGGGCTGGTGGCAGGTTCTGTGACGGGCACTGGGATGTTCAGGTACATGCCCCAGCCATGCAGTGGAAGATGCCTTCATTTTTCTTGCAGAACAAGTAGTGATAAAAAAGGTGTGTGAAGAGGGGCAGAATATGGAAGTTCATCACACTTACCTTTTTTTTTCTTTTTTAAAAAGAAAATATCAATGTTCTGAGTGACAGCACGTGCAGTAACTCAGCAGGAGCCATTGCCTTGTGTGGAACTAAAATATAGCAAATTACCTGCTCCTGAGAATCCAGCAGCTTCTATAAGCCCTTGCAAGAGTTTTGAGGTTATGTAGTGCATGGATGAGGTACTGTAGATTTGCTAGTGACAATTTACTGCAGAGCAGGTCTGTGTGCCTGTGCAAGGAACACAGCAAGAAAATCACATTGGCTGTGTTCTATCTTCATGAAAAACAGCAGTTACTGAGCCAGCTGTGTTTGGAAATGTACCCACACATATTTCTCCTTTATGAACTGCACTGTCTTAGGTCGTGTTTAGGGATTTGTAGGAGGTATTAGAGTGCAGCAGTATAATACTGAAATACTGAGAGAGACCTTGCCTGAGCCTGCTCAATGGCATGGCATGTATTTTTGTTGTAGGTAGGCAATCAGAGTTCAAATTGTTCCTGACAAAAAATTGACCCGTTTGTCTCCTCCATGGTGGGTGAACACAGAAGTCTCTGTTGATTGCACTAATGTTCTCCTTTTTTGTGTGGTTTGCTATTAAAAATCAACACTTTTTTTGGTGGAGAAACACAGCCATTCTATAGTCCTAAATTAGTATGTATAAGTTTAAAACAGAAAAATTAAGAGGCCAGCATGAAACCATGTGAAATACGTACATTGATAAGCGTAGGAGTTACCATGATAAAAAATAATTCAAGAAATAATTCAAAAAATAATTCAAGAAATAAATGTCTTAAGCTTAAACACGTTGGACATTTGTAAACTGATCAAATTTCAGTTGGTTGTAGTAGTCTTTGCTTTGTCTGGTTTGGTTTTCAAGTATTTTTGGACTTCCTATGTTAGACTTCATGACACGAACAAGAGATGGTTGCGGAGATGACGAAATAAAAATGTTATTTAGATTTTGGATGGGCTTTTTTTTAGATGAAGATTTAAACCAGTATGTTGTCGCAGAATCACGGAATGACTGGGTTGGAAAGGGACCTCTGGAGATGATCTAGTCCAACCTCCCTGCTAAAGCAGGTTCACTTGGAGTAGATTGCACAGGATCATGTCCAGGGAGGTTTCAAATATCTAGAGAAGAAGACTCCACAACCCTTCTGGGCATCCTATTCCAGTGTTCTGTCACCCTTAAAGTAAAGGATTTTTTCCTCATTTAAATGGAGCTTGCCCAGTTTCAGTTTCTGCCTGTTGTCCCTTGTCCTGTCACTGGGCACAGCTGAAAAGACTGTGGCTCCATCTTCTTTATAGCTGTCCTTAAGATACTTGTAAGCATTGATAAGATCCCCTCTCAGTCCCTCTTCTCTGAGAGGAGCTCAGAAAACAGGCCCAACTCTTTCAGCCCTTCCTCATAAGAGAGATGCTCCAGTCCCTTAATCACCTTTGTTACCCTGCACTGGATCCAGTCCAGAAGCTCCATGTCTCTCCTGTCCTGAGGAGCCCAGAACTGGACACAGAACTCCTGATGTGGCCTCAGCAAGGCTGAGAAGAGGGGCAGGATCACCTCCTTGCTGGCAATGCTCTTCCTAATGCCCCCCAGGATCCCACTGGCCTTCTTGGCCACAGGGACACACTGCTGGCTCATGGACAGCTTGTTGTCCACCAGGACCCCCAGGTCCTTCTCCACAGAGCTGCTTTCCAGCAGATCAGCCCCCATCCTGTACTGGGGTTGTTCTATCCCAGGTGTAGGACCCTGCATATGCCTTTGCTGAAATTTACTGAACTTTGTTCAACCCTACAGTTGCCCTTGTTATGTGGAAATAGTTTCTTTTAGCTGTAATGAAAACTTTAAGAGCCTCTGAAACAGCAGTCTTTCTTTTGGTAAGAACAGAATTATTAATTTTCTATATTAATAACTGCTCAGAATTTTTTATTGTATTCCTGCTTCAGTGGTTGTACCATTCTATGCGGACCAAAGATTTTAAATTTTTTTTTAATTTCCTCTCAAGCTGTGACGGCTCTCTAGAAGAGTTTTTTACTGTCTCCCAACACTGTAGCCTCACAGCATACCACAGATTACAGAAACAGAATGAAAGACCTGTGTGAATTGCTTACATCACTTAAAAAAACACAAACGTGCTTCTAAGGTTGTTTTAGATTATTTCTTTATTGGTCTCATTTTAGCTGAAAAACTATTTTGCTTTTGAATTTGAATCATTTTACTCAGTCTAAAGAGCTAAAAGTAGATCACAATCATAGAAGAATTTTAATGGGCTGGAAGAGACTTCTGAAGGTCAGCTGATCCAACCATCTGCTCAAAGTCAAACTATGAAGTTAAATCAAGTTATTCAGTTCTGTCTGTAAGGCCCTGTAACAGATACTGTCATTGTTTTTTCGATGACAGGGAATTTATCCTCCATCAATACCAGCCTGCAGAGGCCATCTAAGCTTATTGCAATGTGCCTTATAAATTATAAAAGGTATGGTGATGTCTCTTGACTATTCAAAGATGGTTCTTCCATGACTGTGGCAATATATTCCTCAGTGAACCTTGCAGATGTGCCTCTAGGAAGGCAGTGAAAAGAAAACAGTTGATGACATTAGGACTCTTGATTTTATATCATCCTTCTGAATAGAATTCATAAGACCTCTGTCCTGTGCAACAACTGCACCAGAGGGGGTGTTGCAAACTATTACCAAACTGGCTTTGTTGTACAGTAAAGGAGTGACTGCATATCAGTACTCAGAAACTGAACACAGTGTTTGAATAAAAGTCTGAGTAAGGGGATGGATTTCCATATATAAGCATCATAATGTGCCACAATTTGGTGAGCAGGAAAGACTTATCTGGGTCTGTTCTTCAAGTGTCATTTCTTAAGTCCCATTAACTTCAGTAAGCATAAAGCATGAATGGAATGTAGAATTTGGACTTTACATTAAAATAAAGCTCTTTCTGAAATAATCTTACAGTTTGAATACTTTGGTATGATGACAATAATCACTTCAGGATGTATGCTAGCAAAAATATCTCCACACTTCAAGCAGTACAAGGTACTTAACAAATACACGTGATGTTGCTAGACCGAGTCATCCAAAAGCATGTCACATATGAATACAATAGCTTCTTTCTGAAGGAAAACATGTCTTTCCCTTGCTGCCTCTCATTTAGGCCTGGGATTAGAGAAACAGTACATTCCTTAAACAGCATGAATCCCCTTTTTGTGAGTGAAAAGTAGAATGTGTTCATGGCCAGATTTTTTGGCCATCTTGATGTGTGAAATTAGAAATTGTCAAGTAGTGGAATCAAATTAAACAAATCACTTTTAACTCCTTGGTGCTGAGGTCACAGAGTACCATCCATTACCAAGAATGGATGCACTCTGAAACCCCTATTTAAAAGGATTAGACACTTAGGATGATTAAGAACCTCAGGAACTTGTGCAGTAATCAAGACTGAAAGTGTGAAAATAAAAAGATGCTTAAGTTCTCTCTGGTTTTTGTGGTTGGGCAAGTAGAGAGCTGAGTGTTGGACTTAGCTGAAAAATGTCCAAGTTGCTGCAAATCTGTATATGAAAATAAAATTTTGCCCACAGACAGAAGCAAAAAATTCCACCTTTTATGAACTCTCTGCATCAATTCTCATCACTTGCTGCAATAATTATAATACACTAAAATATCAGAATGTAATTTCTAATATCAGAGTGTAATTTCTTTCCAAAGCAATTGTCACAACAATATTTTCTAAGTCATTACTCTTCCTTCACTACCATTTTCTTAGTACCTGTTATTTGAGTATAATACAACTCTCCTTTCTCAGGTAGAGCTTTAGTTTCCTTTTCTTTGAGTTAAGTCTATATGCATTTACTTCCTCCTGTTTAAATTAAACATTTTAAGTACTTCTAGATATTTAAAATCAATATATCTGCCCCTTGGTTTTGCTTAAAAAGACAAATATTTAAAATGCATTAAGACTTGGCTTCAGGCTTCTTTCTTTGTGTTTCTGTAAATGCTAAAGCAGAAGGAAAAAAAGAACACTTAAGGCAGGGAGAGGCAGAGAATCCTCCATTGTCTGACAAACCAACCAAACAAGAATAATGAATTAAATTACAGAGAAGAATAAAAATACAAGGCAAGGCAAAGCAAATAGAGAGCTAACACGGATGCTTTTAAACCCAGATCTTACGAAAACAAAATTAACTTTCACTTAGTTCAGGGACATAAATGAAGTCACTCTGTGTGCTGACTCTTTGTAATAAGGTATTTCATATGGCAGGTTTTAAAATGAAAGGTTTCCCATTGATAACACATATCAGATGGTCCTTTCTCATGGAGGTAGAGCCATTGAAGGTAAAGAAATCCTTCAGTCGGAGTTTCCAGCTCTTACTGTAAAGAATTCCGCAGCGCTTGCTTAACACCAAAGCATTATTTAGTTTGGTACTAGCTGTTGCACTGGGCAGATTATTATTTGAGCAGCTGGCCATATTCTAATTATTGATATTCAAGCAGTGAAGTACTTGTGCTTCAAGATATCACCGTGGTCCAGATGGTTCTTTCAACAAATGAGCTGACTGTTAATTATAGTGAGGTATACATTAACATGTAGCCCTCAGACTTCCATGAGAATACAGAGACTGTCTCATCAGTGGTTGACTGTGTGGGTGTGCATAATGTGCATTAGTATTTAGGGATTTAATTAGTAAAGCTCGAAGCAAGACTCTTTGACTAGAACACCTCTTTAGAAACGTACTGGTAGATATTACAGAATCTACTTTTCCACATGTGCTATATCTGACTCAGATGCCTGTATCCTATGGGCTTCCACATCCTGTCAGAAGTATCTGTATGGTTACTACTCCTCCCTAAATTTTCCTTACTCCTTTACTTTGTGTTAATGTAGTTTCGGGAAAAATCTCTTTGCCTTTTTGAAGAGGATGAAAAGGGGAGCATCTGACCATCTCCAGTTCCTCTTGCTATACTTTATAAGGTGCCTACAGGACTCTGGTTCCTGTCCAAATGTGAAATACTTCAGATGCTTAAAATGTTACTGGTGGGAGTTATGAAAAACATCAACCACAAATAACAGAATTTAGTGGAGCAGATGGTTTTAAAATTCTCAAATAGTCTGCAATTGATTAGTGGGGCCAGTTATAAAGTTTTAAAATTACATTTACAGTGGTGGCAACCTCAGTGGCATCTCCCCTGTAAATGGGACAATACTGGAAAGTCTTTTCAAAGGCACATTTTTCTGAATTTCTTCATGATTTCAGAGGCAGAGCAGAAAGCCATTACTTGTTGCCTTGCACTTGCTTCCAAACCTCCATACCTTTCAGGGTAGGTGGTTAAAGCTCTCAGTATGAGAGTTTTAGAGGCAAGTTTGTCCAGTTGTTAGTCTCAGGAATCTAATTGGAATTGATTCAAAGTCTGCCAGGAAATCAAATAATCACAAGTCAAATCAGAACTACCCACTGTGTTCCCAGAGCACAGACAGCACAGAACACTGATTTTACTTAACAGGCACCCCCTGATGTCTGCTGAAGGTGTACTGGACTGGTTTGTACATTTGTACACTTTTTACATTTAAACCATTAACTGCTTCATTTTAAAATTTATGTAGTGTGGGCTGTGCACGAGTCCTCAGTATGACCTGAATCATACTTCAGAACACCTTTGGTCATTGTTGAAAGTGTTTTTAATTTGACTTAATTTATGCATTTAAAAGAAGTCTACTTTTTATTCTTAAATTTAGTAACTGGTAGAAATGTAAGCTTGATTTATTTTGAACTTACATTAAAAGATCAAATAGAAGTATAATTGCAAATTACCCGGTCAATGAGTTCAGTCTGAAGATAGACCATATTTAGGTGGAATGCATACCTGCAGTCAGATTGCAGATACACATTCAATATTCCATTGCAAAATCATTTATCAAGACTTAACCCACTTGAAGGCATTGAAAAAATTACCTGGCCAGCTAATAAGTAAACTCTTGCCTGATTTTTAGTTCTGCAGGAAAAAATAGATTTTCAAAACCAGCATCTTTATGTACCTTCAATAATATTGTCTGACTAGTACACTTTTTCTGGATTTCTAATTACTTCCTGAGTATTACCACAACCTATGAAGTTAATTATTTTAACAGCAAACACAGTACTTTTTATACATATATGCATGCATATATCGTATCACTGAACTCGTCAATGGCAATGTCTGATGTGAGGCAGTCTCAATAACTGAGGGGTAAAATGGCAAGCTTTTTACCATCCAAGTACAGAATCACAGAATATTCTGAGTTGGAAGGGACCCAGAAGGATCACTGAGTCCAGCTCTTTAAGTGAATGGCCCATATGGGGATGAAACCCACAACCTTGGCGTTATTAACACCATGCTCTGAGCACCTGAGCTCTTCCTCTCCTTTCCCCAAACAGTATCACTGGGTCATATTAAGTCAAAGCCCTGTCTCACGTGCATACACGATCATACCTGGAACAATCCTACCATTCCTACTGCGAGTAAAAGGTACTGGGGTTCAGCAGTTTGCAAGATACTTCTCATGAGCTGTGGGCTAGTAACTGCTCATGAGTGCTCTCTTAGCCTGCCTAAGTTCTGGATGAAGCATTGATCTTATGATCCAGGGGAAGTTAACCTATCAGCAGGGAGTCATCATGCTTATGGTGAAGGTGGTTTAGACTAATGAGTGTCCTCTTGTAAACTGGGTCAATTTTCCTCCACGTGCCACTTTTTAACCTGTATTTTTTAATTGGCTAGTTTATAAGGTAGCCATAAAACCAACTGCATAAACACTACAAACAGGGGAAGGAAACAGAACTATTTGAATAAGTAGAGTTAGAGGGAAAGAAACCAAAAAAAGAGTATCTGAAACTGAAATTGTAATCTAAATTTAAAGATGTCCCATATATGCAGCTGACATATAATGAGCTGTTAATATCAGTTCCTTTTGCTCCTGTGACCATAAAAGGGGTACAAAAATATCCATAGTAGTCTAGACCAAAGATCCTACCCAGTAAGTGTTCTGTTCTTGGCAGTGGCCAAAAGCAAATCTGAAGGAACATAAGAGCAGGGCAAGAGTGTAACGGTATTTCTGCATATTATTGTCCCAGCTTCAGACAGCTTCTAGTTAATGAAAATTCCTGAGCCCAATGTGATTTCACTGTATTTATTCACTTCTAATGTGTTTATCTTCACAATAATATCCAGTGTCTTATCCAGGGTCACTAAGTTTTGGGGCATCTGAAACATCCTGAGTGATGGAGTTCCAAAGTCTTAAGTGCTTGTTCTATGTAGAACCACTTATTTTTTTTTAGCCAATTCTTCTACATTGATATGAATCCTCATTCTTGCTCTGTTTACCTTGTCTATATGCACATGATTTTATAGATAGATTTTATAGATATTTTACCTGGTTTTGCTTGTTCTTTTTCTCATAGACTCGTCAATATTAAACTGCAGATTTAGAAACTGCATGTTAATGCCGTAAACTTTTTGAATACCAGTTCAGCAAGGCAACATCCTGGTATGGCATTCCATAGTGCATATCAGGGAAGTCCAGATTTGGAACTCCATGGGTCATTGTACATGCATGCAAACCCATCCGTATACGAGTCTTGCATGAGGTTTGAGAGAGAAAGGAGTAGCTGCTGCATCCCTGCATCTCCTCCCACTGTGGAATTAGGGGCAAGATGAGTCTGTACTTTTACTCTGAAACTGGGAGAGATTTCAAGCTTACTTACCCTCAGTATAGTCATCTTACCTTCATTATAGTCTGCTCATCTAAATTATTGTCCACATTTTTCAAAGTCACACAGAAGACTAAAGTTAATGGTGAAGTACCTCGTGACATTTTCAATATATGTATAACCTTGGTGAGCCTCGTTTGTTTGGATTTTTTTCTTTTTCATTAAATCCAGGTGCTTAGATAACTTTGAAAATCTGGCTATGAGGGAGTAATGTAGAAAGCCTCTATTGAGGCTACAAGCAGCTATTGTGAGACTTGGAGCTTACAAGAGGCAAATTTCCTTGTAATGGAAAACCAGAATGAGATACTGTTGAAATCACTTTGTATAGGATGTTGTGTGTGGGAAAATAAGTAAGGGTAGAGGTAATCCGGCTTAGAGATGATCCCAGACTTAAATCCTTCAATATAAACAGCTTCAAACCTTGAGGCTTCATAGGTCTAGATATGGACAAAAATGCTGTGTCTCAGGCCTGTCTTCAAATTACACAGTAATTGTTATTATCATTTTTGGAAAGGCTTACTGTTCTATTATACAAAGAATGTCTTCTATAGAAAGAAAGTTTGTTTTAAATGGCATAATGTGAGAAACAAAATCTTTGTGATTTAACTGAAACTGCTTATATTTTGTGTAAGAGCAGGAAACAGTGTAGTTTGTCTTCCTAAGAATTGTTTGTTGAGTGAAGTTTAAATGTCAGCTGAAGCTTTTGGTGGTTTTTTTAAATCATACAGCTTGAATAGGTGATTATTAAAAAGCTTTTTTTCTCAAGAGGTGTCATGAGTACCACGAATTTCATAACCAAACAAAACTTTGGATTTTTTTTTTTACACCATTGGATGAATGAATGCAGATGAAGCAAAAGAGACAGAGCTGTTATAATTTAATTTTTTTCAAGAGAACTTATCTAAAATGCCTGAGACAGAACAAGTAGTTTTTACAGGGAAAAGAAGAGTGCAGAGGGACTTGCAATGCATTAGCACATCAATGCAGCATTTTAAAATTAGTTGAAGGTGAATTGTGTTTACATCACTTTGCATTTGCTAAACTACCATGAGTAAAATAGCACTTGTCATTGTATTATTACTTCTTGTCCTATCATTAGCTTCAGATTGCCAATGTTGGACCCCATGAATCGGAGTAATATAATGGCTCATGAACCAATATATGAAGAAATAAATAAGTGTTATGATCTAGTACTGACTGAGATCATATTTTGCTTCTCTGCAGTACACTGTAGTATCCCTTCCCAAAATGGTCTTCTGTCATGCTGTTAGTACAATGCAATAAGTACCATGTGAATCACGTCACTCTAATCATCTTCAAAACTGAAGGAACTAGCAGTAAATAACACTGCTTCATTTGTTCACTTGGATTTTGCCCATATTTCAGCCTTCCCTGCATATTTTTCAGAACGTCTCCAGCAACTGAATTTTATCAGAAAAAGCATTAATGGAAAATTGCATGTTGTAGATGTCTGTGTAGACATGGAAAACAGTGTTGGTCCAATAAACAGAGGGACACGAGCCTGAGAGAGCAGCGGACACTTCATCACATTCTACCTCAAATATTTGCTTTATAGTTCGTGGTGTGGAAGCACAGGCAGGTGATGCTGCAGAGCAGATGCTGCTGCTCATCCTGCTGCTGCTGCTGCAGTGGTGGGTTGGAATCAGTGCTGGGTTGTAGTAGATGCCCAGCTGTAAAGGGGGTTACATACTGGGAGGAGAAAGAGCAGGAACATTTCTTCTGGAAGCCTTTGACATGTACACATCTTTGAGCACTTCAGAGTTGATACTATGTTTTACTTTATGCAAAGCGTCATTAATTTCACCATTTACCATGGCTACAGCTTCACCATTCAATACAGTGAGGTTAATATTTTTTTCCTGGATGGTATGTTGACACAGGATTTATACAGAACTCTGAAAAATCATACGATGACTTTGCAGTAGAAACAATTAATGTACTTCATGTGCCCTGAGCAGACTCTGCCCTGTGTTGTGATATTAAATATAAAATATTTTCCCATTGCTGGAGCCTACTTTTAGAGCAGTAATTCTGCAAGACACGTGATCCAGAAAGGAAATTACTTAATTTTCTTATATTTCCTTCTTCCTATTAATCCAAGACCATCAAAGACATATTCAAGACCATCTTTTAACTATAGTTTCAATGGTCATTAGTGTCTTGATCTTGCTAGGCTTTAAACTTTCAGGCCTGATCCTTTAGCTACCCTTAACTATTGAAGTTAACATAACTGTTCATATGCCTAAGTGGTTTGTTGAATAATGGCCAGCGTGCTAAGAAGCTTGTAAGAAAAACCCCCCAGTATGCAAAGAAAAACAAAAAACCTATGGCCAGTCACAAAAAATCATTGTAGTTTGCTATATGAAATATCAGCTCTAACAAAATATAATAAATTTAAAGGTTTAGCTGCACACAGAACAAATTATTTCAGTAATTTCCTTAGTGAATAGTTTCGCAGATATTTCATCCTCCTTATGGCATTCTGTTTGAAGAAAGGTTAGCTTTGAATGAAGACAGCAGGTTTACATATGGCTCATTATCTTCTGAGCTTTGATAACAAGTCCTTTTGATATACAGTTAGCATATTAATTATATGTATATATTTTGGAGGGAGTCAGTTTGTTGAGGTATCTTGACAAAAATACAGAACATTGTTTCTTTTTTTACTGAAATAATCATTTCACAGCTGCTAGTTATTTGTATTAAATTACTAATTTTATGGTAGCAGGTAAAGGTTTCCGTATGTCTTATTTTATAATATTTACTTTTATACCATCTTTTATTCTAATGGGAAAATCTATCAGACACTGCATGGTAATTACTTTCAATCCTGTCATGATGCAGAAATCAACTTGATATTACTATGTTTATTGATGCCAGACATTTTTATTGTGATTAAACCTTAATTTGAGCTGCTGCTGTTGAACATGACTGCTGTGAAACCTTGTTTTCCAGCAAATCCCATTTGATTTTCCTTTCTAATAAATTTTTGTAATTTGGTTGCCTGCATAATAGTGCTGTCACAGCTGGTATTAATTGGCATTTTTGTACCAAATAGTAGAGACCCGAATCAGAATAACATAAAAGAGCTGAAATACTTTTACAACACACACTGTTATCATTTGCACTACTTGACAGGGGTGGAATTGAGATAAGAAGCCCTGAAGTGCTTTGCCTAAAGACCTCGAGCAAACCAGTGCAGAAGTAGCCCCAGTTCCCAAAACAGTCTGCTGCAATTTTCTTGCTGTGGATCACAGGATACAAAGAAATAAATACCTCTGTGTACCTGGTTTCCTGGGGTAGCTCCGTATTGGTGGTGTTGGGCTGCCATGAACAGGTTTTGCTGCTGTTCTGCCCATGGTATGCCAGATTCCCAGCTACAAAGCTTCAGTTCCTTATGGTAGTCAATTTGGCACCCTCCTGGAACAGTAGCTGCAGTATAAAGGAGAAAAAAAGTATTTGAGGCAGAGAAAGTAGCTGTCTGCAATAGCATGGTGCAAAAAAGAAACCACATTAGATGAAATTATTCCTATGGCTGGCAGTAATGTACTTGTACAAAAAAGAAATGTGGAAGAGGTTGACAAAGGTGAGGAAAAGAAATCACTTGTGTCCGGGGAGACACAATAAAGAGGCTCTTACACCTGCCAGGTTTAGCAGAAAGGAGGATATGACATCGATTTATTGATATTATTTCATTTTTATACACATCCCAACTCCACAAGGGATTGGAGAGCATGTCACTCCCTTCTCCATCTCACTGGAGAAGAAAGGTGCTCATTAAAGTTGTTATATCACAAAAGGAATGAAAAACAGAAAATACCGTTAAGTAAACATTGGCTACTATTTACATAAATCTGTGTGAAAGAATCTGACTCCAAGGTTAAAACCAGAAGGCTTACAGAAAACCAGGGCAACAATCACCTTTACAATTTAGTTTACTTTTAAATAAACTGTAGAACCTTTAAAGCAGAAATTCCCTCTAGGAGAAGTTGCAGAGTTACCTGGCATTCTGCTAGATTATTTTTCTGAATGATACTAAGAGCTTTAAATTCTGTGGGGAGATGATGAGATTTAGCCCAAGGTATTCCTATACCTATTCCTATTCCAATTATGTTGTGCAGCCATGGCGTAGGCTATGCTGCAATATATCGATTTAAGATGCTTAAACTGAACATATGAACCTGAACTTTTCCAAGTGGCGAACAGATGTAGTTTGCCTTGGCATTAGTAGAATTTTTAAATGTTTTTACAGCTTGAAGGTACAGAATATATGCACATTTTTCATCCAGAAAAATCTGAAATATATTTATTTGTTTTTATTAAAATAGATCTAAAGAGTTTAACTTGAGGATGAGGAGAAAGCACAAAAATCTGGTGAAGAATATCTTTCTAAACACTATTGATAGCTTTGTGGAGATACTCATGGTGAAAAAAAAGGCACTTTGGGGTAAATTTAAAAAGCATGCGTTAAAACATCACCCGATCCATACATTTCTAATTAGAGATGTAAAATTTCTGCCCAACAAAGTTAGCTGCATGCCCTTGTTGAGCAAAAGAGCTAAGTGTATGTGGGGTTTTAAGAACATGATGATGTGGTATCTGTATAGACATTTTTTCTTAAGTCTAGAAATTCATTTTATACTTCAGAAAATCTAGTTAAAAAATCATAGTCAAAGTAATTAACATCAGCTATTAGTTTATTTGAAAAGATTAGATACATGCATTTGTCTTACAGATCTAAAAGTCTGGGGCATCCTGAGAGAATTTCCATCTCAGCATCATCAAGAGATCTTTAAAGTTATTGTCCTGGATTGCCTTTTTATTTTTTTTTCTTTATATAAATTCAAAATAAAAGTAATTATTTGATTAAGCTATCTGCTGTTCTCACTTAAGTGGCTATTTGACTAATTTCACAAGCTTAGAGCTGCTCAAAGGAATCCTAGTACTTATTATGTCCTTCAAGTTCAACGTTTCTATACAAATATTTTGAGTTCTGGGAAATACAAATGCTTGCTGCTTGTGCAAGCATCACTGTTTCTAGTGTCAAATGATAGACATTCTAACCATGAGAACAGTGAAGTTAAAAAGCTTTATAAAGACTCCTAGTTGAAGATTTAGAATCAAGAAAACTCCAGATATTCAGAAGGGGATTGATGCTGTGACATCTGAAGTATCAGGGAAGTAGTCTGAAGCAGTCTGGCAATTTCTTGACAGTGTTTTGTACTTATTTTAGAAGGGATAGTAGAGTTTTCTGATAAAACTGTCCAAAATGAGTCCCACTAGGCAATGAATACTCTGTTCATATTAACTTCTCAACTGACTTTCTGGAAGAGGATGTGGCTGTGGGCTCAGTGTATTAACCTTAGCTGAGTTTAATCCAGAACCCTTCACTCTGGTGGCAGTGGCTGACATTCATCTGGATGCAGCTTGAGCAGTTCCTCCAGTACCTACCCCTCAGTTTGTATTGGACAGCTAAACCCAAAAATCTAAGTAAAATTTATAGTAGTGATCTCACTAGGATAGTGTGCATTGCTGAAAGGAGGGCTGGGAGAAGCTTTTCTTTTGCATGTGTTGTAAACACAATTCAGCAGTATAATGTTTCATAAAACCCTAGAGCCATGATCTTTATGAGTAACTTTATAAGACAAGGCATATTTTCATAATTTTTCTCAGTTTCTTATTGAGCTTTTTAGATAATTTCATGCATTTTGTCTCCTTTCGCTTTTAAAAATATTAAAAGGCAATTTTTAAAACAATCTTGTAATTTCATGTGCATACTTCATGCATACACAAACACACAGTTTTTCAGGCTTCTAGCTTTATTTAATCACAAAATGTCCCACCTTTTCCTACTTTAAAAAAAGATTCTGTCTCAAGTAGGAGCTACTTCTTATTGTACTTCATACTTTATTGTGTTTTGTTGCATTGTATTACTTACACTTTAGACACTGACAGGATAGATTTTTAAAAGGAGAAAATTGGGGGGCATTTGTTGTGAATTGTTTTTAATTTCTCTTTTTTAACACATGGCATTTAACCTGTGTATCTTCAATTTTTTTAGATAACAGCAATCATAAATATGGAGGTGACAATTGAAGAAGTTTTAGTCTTGCTGGCTGTCATGATGCCTTCCAGTTTATAACAGTTGATGTACTTGTAGATATGATGCAAAAACCTTTTTCAGATAACCTTTAGTTACATACTCACTGAAACGAAAAAAAATCGTCTATTTTCAGTATAGGTTGTTATCAGAGTACCAGAATTCTATTAAATTTGAGATTCATTTGCTCAAATAAAATAAAAAAATTATGTTTTTAGAAAACCTTCACCCTACATTTACAGTACAAGCTGATAGATTTTTTAACATATTTTTAGTTTTCTATATTTCTCTTTAACCTATTTCTATTTTCTTCAAGTAGAGAAGTTATCAGAAATCACAGGTGTTTACAAATGGGTTACTAGGGGTTTGCTAATGCAGGAAGGAAGTAGGAAGGAAGGAAGAAACTGTCTGGGAGTAGAAGCTCACATACTGAATGGAGGTGGACCTGCCTGAAAATACAAAGAGGATTCCAATGTGCCAGTAGCTGGAAATAATTTTTTTTTCCCATCCCTGGCAGTGTACAAAGCCAGGTTGGATGGAGCATTGAGCAGCCTGGTCTAGTGGGAGGTGTCCCTGCCCATGGCAGGAGGGTTGGAACTGAATGATGCTTAAAGTCTCTTCCAGCCCAAACCCTTTGGTGATTCTATGATTCTACCTGGAATTACATTTCTGAACAGAAGCCTACACCACTATATCTGAATGCTGAGCTGTTGATGCTTGGGATTTGTCTTTCCCCAGTTGCCTGTGTAGTGGTATTTTGTAACCCACCTTAGGGATGTGTTTTATCCAGTTCCTGACTGCTGGATAATTACAAGGTTTAACTGGCTTGGATAAATGTTTAGCCAAAGGAGAGTGATTTGTTTATAGATTGGAAGTGAAAAGTATTATAAGTGAAAGTACACGTTTTGTAGCTTTGTAAAGAGCAGTCCACCCATGAAGATAGTTTAAAATAATCATAGAATGATAGAATGGTTTGGGTCAAAAGAGCCTTTAAGGATCATCTAGCAGGGGATATTCAATAATGGAGTGAACTGTAAGAGATGAAATCAGATGAAACCTACTTACAAAAGCACTGTGAGTTTTTTTGTCTTCATCCAATAGGCACATCAAGTAGGAAAACTTGAAGAGACAAGTAAAAGCACATCTATTTCTTTATTTATTTTAAATGAGAGAGAACAATCACAAAGCAGGAAATGTACTTTTTTATCGATTTCTTTTTGAAAGAAATATTGTTTCTGAAGAAATTGCAAAAAATAATTAGCATACATGTTGTTATGAAGAACAGCTACTGCAAAAATCTATTTCAAGGGGCCATTTCAGCTAGTTTCCTACATTAGTTATTTTCTCTTTAGTTTACAATCCTTTTCTTCTGCATCCAAACTGCTCATAGCAGTCTAATGCCAGATCAGCCCTTAAGGTGTCAGAGATATTTGTTTTCCCTCCTGAAACCCACAGTCAGGCACATTAGTGGCTCTGTCATACCAAGCTAATTAATAATAACAGAAACAATTTTGCATTCCCTGTGTAGAGAATGAAATCCAGAAAAATGTCAGGAACTACTTGCACTACCTAATGAGTTTTACTTCTTTTGTCAATTCTTTATTGCTCTTTGTTTTGCTTCCTTATTCGGGCATTATTAGACAAAAAGCCAGAAGAGCTGGAAATAAGTTGAAAGCTTATACTGTTGATACTGCAGCAAGTTTTGTCATTGATTTAAATGGGAATAAACTTAAGCCTTCAGTATTACTTATAAGAATCAAGACTAGAATTTTATTTGGACAGATACAGAACAGGTTTTATGGCATATCCTGAAAGAAGAAAGCTCAGGAATTTACAGGCATTTTCACATATCTTCAGGCACAGCTTTCTCGAGCAGTGCCAGGCAGCAGTATTGCAGTGCTCTAACAATATAAACACTCAGGCAGTTGACACAAAGTCAGTCCCATTATTTGGAGGATCATTAGAAGTAGCAGCATTGAGATTATTTTTTTAATGCTCAATTTAAATTCTTTTTTTTCTAATGTAAGCAGTATATGGTGACATATCTGAAAATGCAATTTCACTACTTTAAAATTTATATCCATTAGCTGATACAATGTTTGAATTACATTGGTGCCTAATATTTTCTCCATTATAGTAAAGATTGCTTAGGTACAAGTGAGGAATTACCAACTCTACAATACATAAAAGTCCTGTTTTTATCCAGAGAAACCAGAAGAGTTGCAATGGTGAAAACATATGTATAATATATGCCTTTTCCTCTCTTTTTATGTCATTTAGATATCAGCATGAATCAATTCCAAGTCCACTGGTTACTGGAGTCCTGTGCACACAATGACACCAAAGGAATTAGGAAAGTAACAGAGCTGACTTATGTGAGTCTCCATTCAGCCTTCTTCTTAACTCTGAGTAGTTCCTAGGCAGCAAGAGAAAGGATGGTTCTGTAACATAACACAGTATGTGTTGTATCCTGTTTCATAGATCAGTAAGAATGCTTTCTTTTTTATGTTACTCTTCAGCAAAAAATAAAAATTATGTATCGGGGCTGTTTTCGGGTTGTTTGGATTTCCTAAATCCTCACTAGGCTAAAATCTTTTATTTATTTTTGTTGTTACTCAGAAAATGAGATCAGACAAACTTCTCTAGGTAGTTATATACTTCTACAGCATATGGAACATGGAGCTTTATCCGCAATTAATAATGTAGGACTATAGCAGAGTGCAAATACTGAACAGTAATAATAGTAATAAATAAACCAGGTTTTCTTTTAGACATACATGTGAGTTTTACAACCCTGAGGAGAATAATAGATGAGGAAAGAAGGACTGTAGGTGACAAATACTAGATATTGAATCTGGAAGTCGGACAGATATCAGATGGGGAGAAAAGCTCCATGTAAGTACATGTCAGCCCAAATATATATTGCAGTGGCAGTACTTCGTACTCAATTTGTTGCCAATCTAGTGTCATCTGTGTCTGTAACACATTATTTGACCAACTCTGTTGTTCATGTGATTGGTGCATCATGATTGATTTAGTGTGTTATGGAGAATGGACAAAATCACAATTCACCTTTCCTTCTTACCCTGACCTGTACTACCCCATCAATTCAGGGGAGTTAATGGCATCTAAAAGAGTAAATCAAAAGGCATAGTTTCTCACACAGGATGGTGTTAACTTCTACGATTTACTGCTTCATGGGGTCAGCAAAGCAAATATTAGAGGTGGATTTAAAAAATGATTTTGACATAATGTTACAGTCATTCACAATATTTCAAGATATGCACATTGGAGATAGGAGAAACTTAACATTTAAGAAGTTTATTTCCACTAGAGGTGAGGAAACACAGTTTGGTCATCTGTCCATTGTGGGATTAATGAAAATCTGTGCATTGTGGGATTAATGAATTTATTTGCTTTCAATCATTTTATGGTAGTTCATCCAATCTACTTTGGGAAACTCTGTGTTTCTTCTGAGGAAGAAACTAACTACAAGCAAACAGACAAAAGCCTATGAACAAAAGGTTTAGTGCTGGATATGTGTAGGTCAAGGAGGACAAAGGCCGTATGCTTTCAGTGTTGAGCATTTAGGCCCTGTCACGATAAATAAAAATATTCCTGTCACAATTTTAAGGGGACACCAAACCTGTTGGACCGCTCTCCTGGCAGGGAAGTCAGGTCCAGTCTCAGCCCAATCTGTATGTCCCATCGAAAATGACCGTCCAAGTGAAGGTTAGACTAATTTGCAGTTAGAAAAAAGAGAGTGTTATACAGAAGATTATGGGAAATTAGTGGTTCTGAAGGGAATTAAAGATCCAAAAGGTAGTGAAAGACTTTTGATCTTAGCTAGTAAGGTATTATTAGGGATTTTTCCAGGATAAAAACTAACCAAACAAACATTTTTTTTCCACATAGGATTTGTGCTAAAGCTTTCAGACTGTAATTTTCAAAAGTACTTCAATACTTTTGAAACATTTTGAAACAGTACATTTTTAAACAGTAAGAATTTAGCAGGACTCTTACAGTTTGTGTAAAGTTTTCTTCTCCACTCATTCTCCGTAAACAGAGACTTGTGCTTTGTATTTAGCTGTGGAGTTTTTCTTCCTGATGAGAATATAGAAGTACTTAATGTACTGAAGTGGAAAAATATGCATCCATAGTGCCATGCTGAACTTTAAATGTGCTTTTAAAAAGTTTATATAGATGAAGCCTGTCATTTACAGCAGCTTAACTCAGCTTCTTACATTTATTTAATTCGATTAGCATTTATATCCTCACATTGCTACCTTTCTTTTTTTCATTCAGGGAGACTGTTCTAAATATTAGAAGTCAGTTGCTTTGATGCAGCGTGTCGAAGGAACTGTGTAGAATTGAAGGACATATTCAAATACCATGCTAAGATATTTTACTGCTGAAAATAATCATGACGTTGACAACACTTGCTTTCTTCTCGGAGTTAAAACCATGTTGGCATGTCTTAAGCATCTAGGAAAAATTTTTTTTTGGAGAAGACTTTTCATCTTTTGCCAAAGTTATTTTTCAATTTTTTTTTTTCTTTTTTTCCTTGGGCTCTATTTGCAGCATGTGATCTTTTTGTTTTTCTTATTGTAGGAGAACTACATTATTTTGAAGGACCTGTCATTTTCATGCAAATACAAAGTAACTGTTCTGCCTGCAAAATCTAAGGGTCGTTTTAAGGCTGAGAGTACGTTCTTTGTTACCCCACCTTGCTCTGCATTTAAAGAAAAAAAACACAAGCACGTTAATTGTCCTGCTGAAGGAGGTAAGGTGTGATCTGGAGAACTACCAAATAGTTCTAAATGCATTTATAATCACCAAAAGAGAGTCTTTAAAAGCAGTTCTAGAACAGGAAATGAAAGATTCAAAACAAATAAAAATATGACTAATGCTTATGTGAAAATCAACAGAAATACACAGCAGCATTGAGTTTGGCTAGTGTATTATTACTGTTTTGTCAATTAAGTGTAATTTTAGTGGATATGTGGATATATACAATAACATTTGTGGATATATACAATGTGGATATATACAGTAACGTATTTTATGACATAGTTGGGGGATTTTTGGTAAGGAAGAGCAGTTTCCCAATTGTATTTATTATAATGATGGATGATAACTGTAAGCATGATTATGGTGGCATGACCCATCTTTCCAGTGTTTTACTGCAGATGCAGGCTGCTTTTTCAGGTTGATTCTGTTAGGTTAATTCTGCTCTCAAATAAGAAATACAGGCCCTCACATCTTTTGCAGCACTGTCACAATGTGTAGCTAAAGGGTTATGGAAGTTGCAGAATTATGGAGGTATTGGTTTAGAGGACCTCTGGAGTCAGCTAGTCCTGGGTCAGGTCAGCCATGGCTTTGCACTGCCAAGTGTGGATACCTCTCTGGTTAGAGGGTAGCCCTCTCCCGCTGAGTCCCTCCTGTTCCCAAGGGGACCCCATGCTCCATAAGTCACCCAGAACCCTGGTGGCCATCACTGCCCTTTCCTTAATGCCTGTCCTGACAGTTTCCAGCATTACAGCCTTCCTGGGCAATTGCAACTCAGGTATAACTTTCCCCTAATCAGAATGCCCCTATTAACTTGTACTACAGTTTTAGAGCATGAATTTTACTTTTTGGCTGAATTATGGAGTTCTGTGCTACCTTGTGTGTTTTCTTGTGGCCCCAAAACTCCAAGTCAGAACTCAGGTTTTCTGAAACAGGAGGAGCAGGAGAATGGCTCCCTGTGAATGAGGCACTTAGGTCTTTACATGCCATAGCTTTTCTTCCTGTATCTGCAGCTGAGAGCATTTTATCTGAAGTTTGAGTTTGGCCCAAAATATCGGTGGCATATATCAATGATAGGCTTTGGTTAACACTGAAACCGTGGTGGTAGAAAACTGACTGGATCCCGTGTAACACCAGAAACAGAGCTCTGCCTGACCTTGATTTGCAAAACTAGATGAATATTATTGAAGATTGTCTCTGAAAGTTTAGCTTGCCTTTTTCTGCTTTCCAAATTTATAGTGGCAGTTCTACCCAAAGTGCTGGCCAAACCCGAGAATCTGTCTGCGTCTTTCATTGTCCAGGAAGGTAACATCACTGGTCATTTTTCCTGGAAGATATCTAAGGCAGACCTTCACCAGCCCATGACAGGGTTTCAGGTCACTTGGGCAGAAGTGACCACAGAGAGCCGGCAGAACAGTTTACCCAACAGCATCATCTCGCAGTCACAGATACTGCCAGCAGTAAGTTGTTTGTTACTTTCTCTTGCCAGTGGCTGCCTAAATTTGTGTGTCTGTGGCTCCTTTGTAATGTTTAGTGGTGATGCAGATGTAAAACTCTCTGACTCTGCAGGTAAGTTGGAGTAAGAAGTGCTTAATTTTTTCCTCCTTGATGGAGATACAAAGCATAGGTACTATTCTTGATGATACATTAAACATTTTAATGTGCACAATTTTCAAATTAGCTACCTTTGTCTGAGAAGTGCCTGAAGGGAAGAGAAGGTCATCTGGGTAGAAAGAGATAGTTCTTATTTTCTTTTGATCATCAGGCTGTACAACTTAACCAATACTCTAGTTTTATTAATTATTTGGTGTCCAAGTCAAGGAATTTAAGAGAATTTTCTCTTCCTTTCACTCACTTATTGCTCGGAAAAAAAAAATCACTTTCCCCCCATCAATATGCACCATAGTCTGACAGACAAATAATTTTAAGGAGAACTAGATTTCACTGTTTATTGACTGCGCGAAAATTACGAATTTTAATTCTTCCCCTTATTTTCTCTAAGATGGCCTTTGCTGTTTCAGTTCCTCTTCTGGCAAAGGCAGGTGAAGAGACCTTCATTCAAACTCTGCTGCCAGTGTCAACAGACGATGAGATAATGATTTTCACTCTGGTTACCATCTTTTTTCAGGAGCAGCATATATTTTATTTAGAATTTCTATTCTTTTTTGTAAGCTTTTGGTCCAGCTAGATCTGAAATAGATGTAAAGTTTAATTTAAAACATTCCTTTTCATTGTGTTATGCTTTAGATTTTTATCTGTCTTCACTACTGTAGATTCCTGGAGATTCCTTTCATTTTCTATCACTATATGTATCTGTCTATTTATGGCACCTGGTTAACTTGCAGAAGGCTCTGATTTGAGTTGAAACAGTATCTTCTGTCTCTCAGAAACCACCAAAATTTAGGGTATTTTATGCTGAGGACCATTCACTGACTAAAAATGTAGTATTTACACAACCAGGGCTGAAATGCACAGGGCTGCTGGAGGAGCACCTGAATGAGCAGAGTGAGTGTACAAGTGCAGTGTATGCATTCCTCTCTCTCCCCTACCCATACACTGTTTTATATGAGATGGAACAGCTTCAGCCAGGTCTGTTAAAGGCAGTCTCATCTCAGAATATTTGATAATTTGCCAGGAAAACAGCACATTTCCCCCCACTTTTTCTCTCTCTGCTTTCCCCTTTACTGTCTGCTCTGGCAGTGGCAGCAGATTATCCCACAGGAATAACCAAAGTTATTCCCATAGCTCGCTTTGGCTCTCCCATTTCGGGTGAATACAGTGCCCAGCAAAATAACTTGTCCTGCAGATTCCTGGCCAGGCCAGCCTGGCTGGTGGCAGGAACACCCTGTGCCCACACTGTGCAGCATCACTGCTCCAACTGTCCCCTTCCTGGGCCTTTTCAGCCTGGAGTAAGATGAATGATCTGTTACAGCTTAATGCAGATGATGCTTTGATTTATAGTTTTGATTTTGATTTAGATGAATGACTTCCAGTCCCTTAATATCTGTCAGTCTTTAGCCAGATGTATTCCCATCTGGAAGTTCCTATAAAATTACTTTGAAATTATTTTGCACATGTCTAAGTGACCACAAAAGGTATGGAGCACTGAAAAGGGAGTCTATCATGCCATAAATGACCTTAAGAGCAGAAGACAAATTCTTATGGTAACTGGGACAAATCTGAAATTAATGTGGTCACCCTTTTATTTCACTGTCTGCAGAAGTGGCCCCATGCCAGCCACTACTTAAATTACCAATGTAGAATTCATACGCAAATCCAAAATAAAAGCAAGTGTATGTAATGAATATGTTTGTTAAAAAGAATGGTTAGGAAGTTACATTTTTATTCATTTTTTAGCCATGAGTACAGCCCTAAAGTGATGAGCACACTTTCCATAACACTCTGTAGCAACTTGGACCCTGTACAGATTAAACTCCAGTATTGTGATTAAAAATGTGTCTGTTCAAAGGGAATGGCAAGCAAAAAGCTCAAAACAAACTTGCTCAGCAATACGTTAAATCCTTTTAACAGAATTCCATGAAAATAATTTGTGGGTGCTGATGGTGATAAAACCTGTTTAAACCACTGATGTGTGTGAGTAGAGCACTGATGTTTTATTTTTCAATGGTCTGAGAATTAAAGTGATTTATTTATTTTTAGGATCATTATGTACTCACCGTGCCCAACCTGAGGCCATCGATGCTGTACCGCTTGGAAGTGCAAGTGCTGACGACTGGTGGGGAAGGGCCAGCTACGATTAAATCCTTCCGGACGCCCGACCTTCCTCCATTTGCACCCCACAGTAAGCACTACGCTGTTCTGACATGTGGTGGTGACGTGTTACAGAATTCCGATCCTCCACATCTAAACGGTTTCTTCAAGTCTTAGAATTTTTACTGATTCCAGTAGCATTCCATAAACTTAAGATGTGTGAAAGTACTGGCATTTTTTCCCCCATAACTGTCCATCAGCAGCAGTGGAAGCAAATCCAGTCTCTCACTCAGTTTCTGTGGTCTGACGTTTGCCGTTCATTGCAGCCACAGCTCTTTGGCTTATGCCTATAGCACTTGGGATTCAAAGTTGGTCTGTCCTCCAGGTGCTGCCTGGAGGATCACATAACTTTCAAGGTTAGATGTTTCTGGGTTCACTCAGTCCAGCATGGTTAGAGCTGGATCGTATTTCTAAAGCAATGCAAACCTCTTAATGGCCATTTCCAGCACTTCATGTGTTTCTGAAAAGTACAGCTCAGTGTTGCAAAGCCAAGTAAAAAATACAATTAATTCGAAATTCATCTGCTTGAATCTTTTTGTCCTTTCATAGGTGTGTCTGGGAAGACACAATAAAGACCCTCTCACACCTGCTAGGTTCAGCAGAAAGGAGGGGAAAAAACTTTATTATTGACATATCTCACAATCTTATACCATTCCCAACTCCACAAGGGATTGGAGGACATGTCACTTCCTTCTCAATCCCACTGGAGAAAAAAGATGTTCATCAAAGTTCTCTTATCACAAAAGGAATTAAAAACAAAAAATACTGTTAAGTAAACATTGGCTATTATTTACATGAAACTGTGAGAAAGAATTTCTGACTCCAAGGTTAAAACAGAAGGCTTAGCAAAAACCAGGGCAACACATAGGTTCACTAAAGTTGCTTGGACTGAACACGCACATAGTTGTCAGCACAGGCACAGCACTTAGACGCTGTAGGATTGAAAGCTGAAGGTCTCACAAAGCCTTTTCAGTGTGGATAAATGTTGGCATTACATATCCAGGATTTGATATGTGCATAATTTCCTCTTCTTTTGTTTAGGACCTCATCTGAAGCAACATCATCCACATCACTACAAGCCACCCCCAGAGAAATACTAGACTGTTTCAGAAGATTACACAAATAACTGAGGGAAAAAAACTGAGCTCCCAAATGAGGGCTGGATAACAGCACATCTGTTGGAGCAGTGAACCCAGTTTTCCAATGGAAGTTACCATCCTGTACGATCTGTATCTACTTCTCTGTAGTTTAGCCATGAAGAATTATATTTGCACCATGACCAGGATGAATCATACAGCAAGTATCATTTCAGTACCAGTACTATTCAACAAACTGTAGATCGCATCCAACTCAACACCTGTGAGAAAATTAGAAGTGTGTTCATTATAATGTTCATATTCTGTGTTTAAAGTAGGTTGAAACGGTCCAGTGTATACAGCTTTTTCTCTTATTGAATTCAGTGTTACTATTTGCAATGTCCTGTGATGTATCCATACTTTTGAAAGAGGCCATGTTCTCATCAGTGGATTTAAAAAGTCTATTTTACTTAAAGCCCTGCCTGTCACCAATTTAAGCCCTAGTGTATTTTGCTATTAAAGAATATCTCCATATGTCTGAAATAGTGACATCAGTAGAATAAATGCCAGTAGCAGAAACCCTAAAATACCCAGTTTTTAATAATTGCAGTGTCACCATGGAGGAGGATGATGATACACACGTATTACCCATCTGGTCTAAAGTGGTAATGTTCTATCGTGTAGATCTTCTATTAATATAGTTAATAGTTAAAGGGTATACAGGATAGAAATACCATTGTAAAGAAACAAGTGGCAGTTAATAGAATTGTTTAAAATTGGTGGCAATGAATGCAATTAATTGATAGGTCCTGGAAGAATATCTTTTTAAAATCTTACTTACAATTCTTTTATACATAATATTTCAAGGTATAATATTATCTTGAATAGAAACACAAATTTTCTGGTTAAAAATCTGAGTAGTTAACATTAGTGTTTTAGAAACTGGAATTCTGAGACACATTTATTATTCAAGTAGCTGTAGAGCTACTTTTTGGCTTTGAATTTTGATGCACATATTTCTTTTCCCTGTGGATCTTTAGAACTGAAGGATGGATGTATTGGCTCTATTTTGCTGTTCTGCTTACAGAAAGAATTATGTGACAATATTCTGGCATCTGGAAAACATTGGCTTATAGTTTATTTGAATTCATTTTTCAAATTTAGACAGAAGGGTGCCCTTTTTAACCATAAGGGAATTCATATTGCCTTCGTAGTGCAATATAAACTGTCTAGAATAATTTGTCACACAGAGACACGTCTCAATAGTAAACAGAAACTGCTTGGATTTATTATTGAGAGGGTGGAAAGTATCTGCCAATAAACATCCATACAAATACCCATAACCAGCTCTTAATGTTCAAGATGTTCAAAGTGCTCCTGAATTCCTTGGCACCATTTCCATTGCTCCTTGAATCATCACATCAAGCTAATGTAACTCAAAACTTGAGTCCAACTTGACAAAGTTTTGGCCACTTTTTCTACCAGCAGATGCTGCAGACTCACCTGTGCTTCATATTTTTCTGAGATATTCAGTAAGAGGAGCTCAGACACTAATGGTAAATGTATTTCCCTTGTCATGATGACAAACTGTTTTGTGAAAAGCAAATATGAAGAAATACCTATCTGAAACTGAGGATCAGAGCTATGTTTATCTTAGTAGAATGTTCACGAAATATTCAGATTGTCTATACTAAAGTTTACAGCATTAATACCACAGGGGGAGAAGGAAACTGCATTAATTTCTGATCACTTGCTAATTACAATTTTTCTACATTTCTACCTTCAGCTTTAAAGGGCTCTTTTCCATTCTTTTTCTATTTTGCTTGATGTCTTTTTTGATATTCACTTAGTGACCAAGAATTTTCCCAGACATTTTCTATTGCTGCATAGTGTAGGCCTTTAACAATAGCTTAAAATATATTAAAGGCTATGGTGCTTTTAATTCCTTCCTCTATTTTCCAAAATACGTTAGCAAGTTAGCAAATGAACTCTTCTTCAAAAAATCTGTAGTATAAAGGTTTATTTTCAGAAGGCCAAAGTCTGAGATATTTTTGTCAGGATGGAAATGTTTCATGTGTATGTTTTTACAAAGAAAACAAAAATTGCACTGGACTGGTGTGCAGCACTTCTTTCATATTTGGATTGCACGGGCCATAGATGAGTCTAGAAGTAATCTTTGGGGTGTTTGCTGGATCAGCAGGATCAGGGAAAGTAATTATCTCAGGCTTCTCTGAAGAATTGTGTCCAAACCTTTCAATCACAATCTGTTTTAGTTGTGCTGGATCAAATCTACAGTGACTTGATTAATGTTAATGAAATTACGTTTCAGTCATAGTGACACTGTAAAGCTTGGAACATAGATGTTGGTCTTTGTTACAATGATGCCAATTCATTGGCGATAAGCAGGCAGTTAGGAGCCCTGAGTCATCATACCCTCATCCTTCGGAGGTGAATCAAAATGGTTACTGTTTGCTGATCCCATTCTCTCTGAAGCATTTGTCTGTTCCAAGTAACAAGGTACTTTGAATAACATTGAGAGGTTTTCCGTTCTGAAGTAGATTGATCAAAACCAAAAGTTAGTAAAGTAGAAATATATTGATCAAGTATATAGAGTCCACTAAGATGTAAATTATTTTTTTTCCTTCTACAAATGATCTTATCAACTCACCTTTCAAGTCACCCTCCAAATCAAAAATGAAAAATGCAAAGTCAACAAAGCTCATGCATGGATGTTAAATTCCCAGCTGTGAGTGATTATTTTTTTAAATTTAGCAGTACAGATTTGAAGTTTTTAGTGCCTAATTCTAAAGCTTTGTTTGCTGAATCATACAGGGTATTGTCCTAATTTACTAGACTAAGTCACATTAAATGTTTAATTCAGCAATAGAATTGCAATTTGCTACTTAATTCACTAGTTAAAGATGTATTTTCTCTAATGATGTTGTGTAATTCAGAGTTAATACTGGGATGATATTAGAGATATTGGGATGTTTTAAGATACTCTGCACCTTTACACTAATGTATTATTTACTGTGTATGATTCTGATGGATTTGTCAGTTGAATTCAGGATGCATTTTGCTTATCTTTATTTCTTAAAGGAGAATTATAAGATTATGCTATTTTTGCTAACTGCTTTGTGAAGTGGATTTTTTTGTTTGTTGGTGATTTTTGTTTAAGAGGAAAATGATTTGTTCTTGTTATATCTTTTTTTTGACCATTTTTGAGTTGTTTATAGAGCAGAAGAAAATAAGACAGAACTTGTGCTGTATCATCCATGTGTACCAACTTGAATATTCATTAAGAATATAGCACACAGACAATAAATAAGAAGTCTGATTTTTTAAATGCTGAACATCCTCAACTTAGTGGCTTCAGAAAGAGCTGAGGACATGGTGTACCAATGCTGACATTGACATTGTCATTTGGTGCGGTCACACACAAAGTCATTGCTAATGTGAATGGGAATTTTACCATTGGTATTAGCAGAACTGTATAGAAACCTTAATGCTGAGTCAATTTATTTCACAATACTTGCATCTTCATGCTCCCAGCTGGAGTCAGGGAGAGTTTCCAATAACCTGATTCAGGAAGGTTGGCACAAAGGAAGTCAGTGGGATGGAAGTAAACCTATGCAGTTAAGAATGAGCTTTAGTGATGCTTCAAACCAAGCATGGATGTCAAAGTTTGTTTGAATACTGTCTTAAATCAGGGCCTTGTAAAACAAAGTGGGGGAACCAGACAGTTCTAAATTTTATGTACAACACCATAAAAATTTTTATTTTTGTTTGTGTATATGTAAATGTCATAGTGATATTGACTTATTTATTAATTCATTTTCTTATACTATGTGCCAAGTATGTTCCTACCCTTTTGATCAGTACCTGTGAACATCAATTACTGAAATTATGTTATGCAAACTCGTGCATTTTAACCAAGAATATGATACTAATAAGCTGTTGCATGTAGTTTTCAATGATTAAGAAAACCCTTTATTTAAAAAAATGTAAATGGATACCTGCAGATGTTGATGATTATATATGGGTTTGCATGCCAAAACTCATTGTTCAGTTGTGGGCATGAAATGTAACGACTGTATTACCTCTACTGATATATTAGTAAGGTACAATTTACAAAGTAATTAACAGAGCTCTATATGTAAAATTTTTCCTTTTTACTTAATTATATTGTAGTAGAGGTAACAGAAGTGCTTCTCTGTTACTCAAATTGGCTGTAGAAATTATGTTCGTATAACAGTCATTTAAAGTCAGTATTTATTTATGTATGTAATACAAAAGGATTGGTCTTATGTGTTTGTCCTGTTATTTAGAGAAAAAAAATACACTTCTTGTAAAAACATTTTGTAAAAAAATGTAAATGTAAATAGAGTCTGATTTCTTTTACTCACTATTTTCATGTTTAGAATTTGTACATACTGTTTATGTAATAAAGTATCCTACATTGAAATATTGCTACATTATCTCCTCTATACAGAATTTAGAATTTCATTTTTCTTGAGTTGAAGAGATAGAGCCTTTTAAGAAAAATCAGTCACACCAAGTACCTTTGCTTCATCTAAGTTTCATTGTGTATGAATCTTTACTACATCATTTTCTTTTCTTTAGATAGTCATCAAAATAATCTGAAAATAAATTTAAATATCATTTTAGCCATTTACATTGTAAACCAATACTGGAATTTAAAAGTCAGACATAAGACCTTGCCCTTTCTCTATTCTAACTGGATAGTTCACAGTGAAGAGTTGTTCATCCTTTTGTTAGGCTAACTTAAATTAATTAAGTGGTCTGATCCTGCAAGCCAAGATTTTCATGACTGAAACTCATTGTGAATCCATGTATGCACCAGATTTGGAGTATTTTCTGGTTTAAAGTGCAGTATTTCATGGTTTAAATTCTGTATTTTTAGCAAATATAAATATCTGTCAGTACAAATATTTAACTGTTTCAAATTGTCATAGATGCACCATTATTCTCAGGTGCAATATCCTTAGTTTGGAGATGCACCTTTGAGTAACTCTTGACTTACCTAATAAACATTTTTTTTTTGTTAACTTGACCAAAAACTCCAGAATTTCCTGGTATTTCTATCTCATTAGAATAACTGCTTATATTTCTGGTTTTGGTTTTCTTTTTACATAAATGACTAATACTTAGAAAACCCCTATTGTTAAATTTCTCTGCAAGTTGGACTATTTCTATAATATTTGCTGTTGTGGTTCAGTAAGCCCAGATAAGAATGATACCGCCTGAATAGGTGAATGGGTAAGTTGTCAAAATAAATGGTGGTAGTGTTCTATACACTGTAATTCAGAATAGCCATTCATTTTTACTTTCGATATCTTCGAAGAAATGTTTTATTCAACATTGGATTAAGGGACACAGTAACTGGATTAAATAAAGCATATGAAATAAAGCAAATTTGCTATATATTGAACAGTATTCGTCATTTTGGGGTTGGGTGTTGCAGCTTGTGCTTCTGTACAACCTGGCTTTTATGCACCTAAAACCAGAATACACTCAGAAGATTCCATTTCATAAAAAACTTAATACAGTGAAAGCTTGTTCCAGTACAAAACCAACCAACCGAATGAACGCACCCTCTATATTTCTGTTTTCTGATTACAGGTGTTATATTGTCATTTTCTGACTCTGCGCCAGCCTCCTTGAGGAAGGCCTTGGGCCAAAACAGTGGCTGTCAGCCCCTCGGTGGCAGTGCAGCACCTGGGAGGGTAAAGCAAGCACCAGGGAGAACAGTGGGAATGTTAACTTTGAAACAGAGCCGATGTGCAGGGAGTGATTGCTGTGTCCCCTTTGCATTGTGCTTAATATCCTTCTTGCTTCTTTCTGCTCAAGGTGCTGGCAGCAGCACAGATGAATATTTAATACACGTCTTGCTATGAGCATTTACTGAGAATGCTGTGTGGCACAGAAACTAAAGAATTTATGAATGCTGTCTGTACCCAGTTCCTTACCTGTGCTGGTGATTTATTCATGTTACTTAATAATAAACTGCATTCAGCAGGTCTGTTTCTTCTCAATGGAAGATCAACTTTGGAAGCAGTGGACTGATATTTTTCAGGAGAGTTAGGTAAATATGCTACGCACAAATATCCCTTTATATTTGTGTGCAAATATATTTGTACAGCAAATAGACCTTGCTTGTCTTTTACATAAGCTGTTCAGTATCATTATGTGTGCAATATAGTCAAAATTTTTAATGTTTAAAAGTAACTCTGGGTTTGCTGATTAGTTATGAATAGTCAACATTTTTATCATATTTTTATATTTTATTTAGAAAATATTGCCTGATTTAAATCGTTCAGACTGCACAGTTGTTGTTAGATGCAGAGTGATAAGCTGGAATTTCTATGCTGTCATTTTACGTAAGTGAAAAGTAGAGG
The DNA here is from genome assembly GCA_013397175.1 of Platysteira castanea. NCBI lineage: Eukaryota > Metazoa > Chordata > Aves > Passeriformes > Platysteira > Platysteira castanea. The sequence goes on from VYXC01010946.1 coordinate 1,260,248, forward strand.
AGACACTGGGGACAGAAGACAATAGGTGGCATGAAAAGAATCTGCTCATCTGATGTATTAATTTCTTTGCCAGCATCCAATTTCTAGTATTAATTCCAGTATTTGTAGTTATCTGCAAACATTCAGATTGATATTTTAAATTTCTTTTCTTAGACGTGCTGGAATAATTGCTTGAAATATAAATATTTCAGAATTGTAGTGAACGTCCTGCAAGCAAAGATCTGATAGACTGTAACCATAAAACAGGAATTTACCAGAAAAAATAATCTGGTGAGTGCTAGTTGTTCTCTCAGAGCAGTTAGGGACAGCTGTTACTTTTGCTTGGTGTTTATTGAATCATACTGTATACAAAGAAGATCCATACACATTTTTCCCATGCTTTGAGGGAAATACCTCTTGTGAAGGATAGCATTTAACTGGTGAAAGTGCTTCATGAATGGCTGAGTCACCAGAGGTTTACAGTAGATTTACACTAGTGAATGAACCCTGTATTTTTTCATTTTTCTTAAGATTGTGTTAATTTCTCTTGTCTTTTAACCTGGACTTGAAGGAGGTTTTAGTTTTGCTTTATAGTGGATCTCTGTGCATTAGTTCTGTTGTGAAGGACTTGTCTCAGTTACTATTCTTAGTCATACATGACACACTGGAAGCATGTTTCTCTTCACTGCTTATTGCTGTGAAGATTTAGTTTTATGATACCTTTCCAATAGAAAAGAAATCCATTAGGATAGTATGTATTAATGTATTTAGAGCAGATTTCAGTAAAAGGTTCCTTCTCAGCAAAGTAATAATTGTTCTTTGGTATAAAGAATATCAGTAGCTGTATCTCATTTTAATTATTATGTACATAGTATAGTTTTGGAGAATAGAAAACCTGACCATGCTGGCCACAAGAAATTGTGGTGAACACAAAAAATTAAATATGAAATTGATAGATACCACTCATAGTTGCATTGATAAATGCCATTATGACAATAATTTATGTTCAGGTTAACTAACTATTTCACATGGAGTAAAACTGATCCCAATTAATCTGTAAAACGTTGATAAAACCCTAAGGTGATCCCATATTTATTTTGTAGGTGATTTTGTAACATTTGTTAGTGACTTTGTAAAATATGTGGAACCAATAACAATTTTTATTTCAAAAATTTATATATAGTTGCTGGGGAACTATGAGTCAAACAATATAATCAGTGTTTTCATTAGTTCCAGAATTTATCTAGGAAACTTGTTCTCTTATCTCAGCTAACCTCAAAATCTCTAGAACATCTCTGTCACAGATGATGGGTTGCTCAGAGCCTTTTCCTTTCATGTTTTAGAGATAATGAAGAATGGGGATTCCGCATCTTCTCTCATTAATTACTTGTGAAGCAACAGTAAGGCAAACAGTGACATCGTAAATATCAAGGAAATTGGCTGGGGAAAAAACCACATGGCATGAACAACTTCAGTTGTGTTACGGGCCTGTCAAATTACAAAGCAATTGAAAAATACTCTTTTGAAGCAAAAGCTTATATGTTCTTTTATTCTCAGTGGGTTTCTGATTAAATCCTTTGTACACTGCCCCTGGGAATGCAAAGCTAACAGAAACCTATAGCTTCTCAATATATTTTTATTTTTCAGACATTAGTTCTCAAGTTTTGAGAAATGAGAACTTGATCAGCCGTATTTCTAGAGAATTTGCAGTGGTTGCTTAACTTGCAAAACTGAATTAATTAGGATTCACATGACATTTGACCAATGAATTGTTCAGTATTAAACTGACAGTGGCAATGGTCCGTTTGTGTTGCCTCTTTTATGTGCCTGATGCTGTTGGTTTGAGGAACTGCAGCTACCAAAATTGTACTCCTTGGTCAGGTAGCACATTACTCTTAGCATGGTATGAGCTTCTGAGGAGACCACCAAGGGCTCTGGACAGCTCAGCTGAGGTGAGTGGGTCAAGTTACTGGGGCTGTGGCAGAGCGTGCTGGGCACCCATCTGGCTCTGCTTGTGCCGCAGGTATCCCCAAGCTTGGGGATGTCAGGGAGACTGGGGATGTCAGAGGTGGCTGTCTGAGAGGAGAAAGAAAGGAGTGCCTTCAATGAAAATGCTGTGGAAAGGCCACTTGTTCCACTGCAGAGCAATAGGGTGAGAAGGGAAGAAAGATTCAGCACAGAGGTGCCCACTAACCCAAGCTGGGAGAGGTGTAATGACTGCATGAGCACAGCCTTGACAAAAGGAGCAAACAGGTGGTAGAGGCCATGCTGGTCACAGGGAGATGCCCCTGCTGTTGCAGCAGAACGTGTCCACAGCATGGGCAGAGAGGAGCCCCTCATACCCCAGTACACTGTCTTTCTGAGGATACTCGAGAGGGAGGGTGGACACGATGCAAAGAAGACTAGTACAAATCCCATCACGTTGGAATCTGTGCAGACCTTCTGCCACTGAACTTTGGTTTGCGGAAGATTCACTGAAATACCTCTGTTTACCATTAGCCCAGATACCTGCAGATGCACAGCTGCAACTCTGGGTCCTCCATGCAGAGTGTCACCAAGGCTGGGGTACTAACTAGGACTAAAATAAAAGGAAGACAGGTGTGAATTTTGGTCTCCCTGCACATCTCTTTGCTGTGCATCTGGGCTGCTCAAGATAAAGTCAAGCTGCCCACAAATACAGTAATTGTGCCACTGACATGGGACAGCAGCCTGTAAAGAACAACAAAGCAAGCTGCATTTGGTCTCTGTCAAGCTGCTATCATTATCCTAGCAAATTCTCCCAATGGTATACTTATGGAATAAGTATATACTTCCAGGGAATACTTGACTCTCCCTTAAATGAACAGATCCATAGCTTAACAAAAGATAATTTCTTAAGTCACTGTGGGAAGGAACTTATACTAAAAATGACTTAAAGGGGAACAAGAAACATTTTAATGAGTTAAAGAGTGAAAAAAAAAAAGTATGATTGAAAGAACCTTATTTTCCTTTTACATATTACCTAGACATCAGGAAATTACAGAAATCTATAAAGTGGCAAAATCAGTCAGAAATTTGGAGAGAACATTTCCGCAAATTCTATAGTGTCAGTCTCTGAAATATGTGTCTAAGGTGTCATGGGAATAAAAAAACCACCTGTACGATGTTTGGAAGCCTTTAGCTGCAGCGTTTCAGTTAGGCTGGACATTTTGGAATATTGCAGTTATTTAATAACGATGTATTGCTGTTAACACATTTTAAGGCTGTTAAGAAATGCATATATGGCTTAGCTGAGCAATGACTAACATCAGCTCTGAAAAGCCCACTACACTGTCTGTTCAGTAATGGCTGCTACTTTGGTGTTTCCATGTTCTTTAGCCAGATGAGCAGAAAAAATGACAAAAATGCATAAGCAAAAAGCATGAAATAAGGTCTCTCGTTTCATGATTTTAGGCCATTATTGCCAGATTTAGGCCAAGCTTCTTCCAACTGTTTTTAATCACCTTCTCAAAGACTGTGATTTAGTTAGGGGTTTCAGTGTTTGGAATCCTATTAGTGCTGAGTTTGTTGAAGGCACATGCCTTCCCTGTGTCACTGAGGTAGACTTTGCACTAAACAAGGCAACTTGAATGTCCCCAGGGCTACTGAGCACTCTCCGTAACCAGTCCATCTGGTTCTGGGAATCAGCTCTTGTAAAGTCTCTTTACAAATCACAGTCACCTCTGCCCTTAAATCCGTTTTAAATTTAATAGTAACACAGCCAGATTTGAAACCAACAAACCAAACCTGCTTATCATTGTTGACTTTGAAAACACATCCTCAGTTCTGTGAAGCACTTACCCTTTATTTGGTAATTTTTCTAATTCTTTCTTTTTGAGAGACAATCCTTCTGACTTTTCCTTTACACATCCTGGATGTTGACAACTTCTGTTGTCTGAGCCTCTCTCCTCTCTGCTGTGTTCTGCCTTGTCCCTAAGAGCCATAATTCTGCCATGGGAAGTCCACTCTTCTAAAATGCATTTTTATGGATTCCGTGTTTCTTTAGGGAGCTTGCTTTCTTTTTGTTGACTGCTGTTCCCCTATTTTTTCATTGGACATCTTGAATTTTGCTTGAGTTGGACAGTGATGCTTCTCCATTACTATTTAAGACAAACTACAATTAGTAGCTACAAGGTGTTTTTTAAAATTCCAGGTACAAAATATGCTGTCATGTATACCTCAGTCTCAAAATGTTCAATTTCTTGTTTATACATATCAATTCAACACATTTTTTGTGCCAGAATTAAGGAAAGAAACATCTTCACAGCAGCTAATCAGTATGTCACAAAAAGATTTATTTGATATTACACTAGGTTTCACTTAAAATGTTTCCGAAGGATGATGCTGTCTATGGCACTGCACTCTGTGTGTATGGGTTCATTTCACGGTAAACCTGGACTTTTTACAAGAGTCTATTTATGGAAGTATTTCAGGAATTCAACCAGAGGTTTTGCTAAAGCAAAGATTATAACTAAAGACATTTATCTTCTTTTCAACCTCTTACCCCTAATGATAGATGAGTTTGCATCCTTTTATTCTACAGTACTTTTGTCATTGTTAAAATAATCACTGAAATTACCAAACTCATATATGCTTTTAAAAGTCCTAGACTTTTCTAAAGAGAAAAAATATATGATTCCATTTTGTTTGGGATTTTTTTTCAGTTTAATTTACCTTCTCGTTTCTTGACAATCAGTATTTATGTTTTTGAGCTTTTTTCTCCTGTAAATAGAGAAGTTATAATTTTACAAGAGTGATAGGAATGGAGGGAGAGAGGTTGGAAGAGAAGAATGTGAAATTCTCATGAAGTTAAGAATTTAAAGGATTAGGTTGAATAAGGAACACCAAGTAACATCACTTTTGTGATGAGATTATAAGATTTGTCAATGGCAGCGGTGATGAGCCTGGCAATGGGACCCATCTGTTGACATGACTTGACATTGTGGGGGGCATGTTCACTCTGAGGAACCCAAATCCTTGCTGATACTGAAATATTGCCAAGACTCCTCCAACCTTCTGGACACTCCTCCATGCTTGTGTTCCATTTGGGTGTTAATAACACTACTGGGAATGGGTTTACACAGATTAAAAGCTACTGTAAGGATCTGGAATGGAGAGGTGAAGGGGTCAGGAGCTCAGGTGGCTTTTTTGTTAATTCTGTTGATCAAAGGTCAAGTCTTAGGGACAGATGTGACATGGAGATAAATATGTCTGCGAACAGATGGTGCTGCCAGCAGAATGTCAGCTGCCTTGACCATGGAATAATGTTCTGTAAACCCTATGGCACAAAGAAGAACTGCACCTCTCTCACACCAGTTTACTGATTTATTGGGACAGGTTCACAAAACCCACCAGATTGGTATGAACTATTCTGCCCTTAAAAAAAGCCTAAATATTGGCAAAAAAAGAAGTATTTGCCATAAGGTCAGAGAAGGGACAAAAAAGAGAATGGTGGGGTGGTTAATAAATATATTTAATAATGTAGGGATTAGCAAGTAGGAAGCAAAGACTTTATTACATGGGCAACATTTTCCTGTGAATGATATTTGGTTGATTAAAAACTTGGATGATTGACATGTGTCACAGCATTAATAATTGAAGGGTATAGTTTGCTCAGAAAAGGCAAGCAGAAGACTAATGCAGAAGCAGGATGATGAATATCTAACAGACTAAAATTTAAGTATTTGGAAAGTATTCTGTATTAATGAAGAAAATAAAGCACTAAGGATCCTAGCCTGAAGAGATTCTATGTGGTTTCCAGGAGGTAGGGGCACTGAGAAAAACTTCAGTCCTAAGCATTATTCATTTTCTTTTCAGGAATGTGAGTGTTAAAAGGGATGTAAGAAAGTCTCAGCCAGCTTTAATTATATGAGGACTAGGCTCTACTTCTTTCCTAGAAGAGAAAGACTTGCTTTCAGGAGAGGTCGATGTCTGTGTAGATGCAGCACAAGTGAAAGGGACAGTGAGAAGGTCCCCAAGAAGTGCCACCAGATACTTCAAGCTCATTTCATTTGCCAGTCTGTTACTGTGTCCGTAATATTCGTGTAGTGGTTGCTATTTGTTGTCATTCCAAAAAGATGAAAATGCTCTTTTATTGCATTAATCATGTCTAATATTTTTTTAACCTTATTAAAAGGTTTTCACTTTCATTTTACATTGGTTTGGTTTTCACTGTAAAGCAGCAAAGCTATTAGCTGCACACACTTTGTGTCATTGTTACACATGCACTTTCTGTGTCCTATCCATGACACACTGTTCTTCATTCAATCATCGCACTGCATGTTTCATATTTTAAGAATCTGTCTCACTGTTCAAACTTAGTGTCCTTGAAGAGCATTCCTTGAACCGTTCCAGTTCCCAGCTGAAGCCTGAGTGTCACCATTACCTGCTGCAGACAGTGGAGCACCGTTTCTCAGTTCAGTATTCAAGAAAATCCCTGTGTCTACTTCACTTAGAAAAAAAGTGAAAGCAGCTTAATACCCTGCCTGAAAGGACTTTCCCATCTCTTCTTCTCATAAATGCTAATATATCTTTTCTGCAATGTTTTAGTGCATCCTTCAAGAAACTGCAGAGTTATTCTCATTGGTTCCCAAAGGACTTGAAGGGGAAATGGCAGGATGGAAAGTACAATTTGCCGAATTTGAAGTGATAACAATTATTTAATGGAAAATGGTGATAGATAACTATATATTGAATTTAACATGCGCAGGCTTGGAATGCAATGTAAAAAAAATTCTGAAAGTTGGAATTTTTAAGAAAAATATTGAATTCAGAGGGAAAAATATAGCTCTTATATATTTCTAAACTGGATGACAGTAACTGCAGAATTAGCCCTTCTTTAAGGATTAAAATCAATGATTCTCTTCAATTTTCCAGTGTTTATTACTATTTGAAACAAAGAAGCTCTTACTGCTAAATCAAAAATTACTGACTTCCAACATGAGTTGCTTAATTTTTTTCTATTTAGAACTTGAATTCCTACCTCTGGATACACTATTATACTTCTCAGAAAATAGGTGAAGCAGTGTATATAATTCTAACAGTACTGTTAGTAATGCAAGATTGCTTCTGATTGCTTTTATAAAGGGTCTTGTTTTTAAGAGGACTGCTGTTAAGATTGGAAGGGCTAATAGGATCACATTATTTTTAAGAGCAGTTCCTTTGACTTCACTGAATGTAGAGTACTTATGTAAAACTGCTTCAAAGCGTGAAATGAAGATCTCAAGAAGAACTTGTCATATGTATTGTAGCTTTTTTAAATTGAGTTTTGTCTGCATTGTTACTGCACTGGTGTAACGCAAGTGCAAGAGTACAAGACTTAGAGACTTTTTTGGTGTTTTTCTTTAGATACAAAAAAATGTTTACATATGTAAACATCTAGGCATATTTCTTATGTCCATGAGTAATCCTCTTAATAAATTAATAAATCCTAGCCTTAGTCAACTCTGAGGTTTACCCTACTTTTACAGGAATGTTATCTAAGATGGTCGTGGTATATTTTCACTTGTTTAGAAGCAAAGTTATGACTGAGAGATGAAAGATACCAGATGTACTTTAAAAACTGTTTATCACCTCAGAATGTAAAGCTGATGTTGCAGGAGGTCATATATTATTATTTTCTTTAGGTAGAAAATTTTTTAAAACTTCTTGTAAATTAAGTAAAGCTTTGGGAAAAAAGTTAGATTGTTTTCATTTTGATATCTTTTGATAGAAAAATACAGTGGAAGATGAAAAAGTATTGGTTAAATAGACAAAGGCCATGTAGAAAGTCAAAGATTCAGAAAGATGTATATGCACTCTATGTTTGCAGTTATTCATCACCTAGAAATATTGCCACTTGAGTAAAGGTCAGTATTGACTAGAAGTTTCCACTATTACTAAATAATTCTCCATGCTTCATCGCTTTTTGTGATTTATTTATTTCTGCCAGGTCGGTATATGACAGTTACCTTAACGCTGTTACTGCATGGAAAAAGCAGTGACCCCCTGGCTGTACACTGCCGTGTCCTGTAGGGTACACTGGCAGAAATGGATTTTGTCAAAGGATTGGCATCCACTACAGTCCTGCTGCAGAGGATTAAACAGAAATGCTGCTGGACACCTGTCCTGTCAGCAGGCAAAGCTAATGTCTTTCTGAGGGCTAGAGACAGAGGAATTTGGGCTTCATTCAAAGCATCAAAGTTGCTGTATAAACTTGGCAAATAAATCCCTGAATTTTGATGTTTCCTGATTTTTGCCCTACTGAAATATAGATAGCAGCAATTTCTCACTTATTATTTAGGTAATAAATTTGTCTGATTAGTTTTTTTACCTAAAATCCTATAATGCATCAACAAATATATTCTCAAGCTCCTAGGAGTTTCTTTGGTAGGAAATAAAGATAGGGAACTTCAAAATAAAAATAGTCACTCTCTGCTCTAGAATTTTTTACTTTATTGGATATTTTTAAAAAATCCAAATTTAATTAGTTTAATAAGGTAATTAAAGCCTGCTGCTAGGAGAAGCAATCTATATTACAAGATAAATGATTCCCTTCTGGTTATCTTTTCTCTCTCTTCTTCTTGCTGATTCCCCTTCCAACTTTCTTCACCAATTCTACTACTATGGATACAGTATAGCTGGTGTCCTGCCCAGGTGCATACCTTCAGGAGGAGAAAGAAGTAGATGTTCTCACAAAATTATATGTGTATGAAGCAAATGTACAATCCTCAGCTGTTTTCTCTGAACGGGCAACAGCTAGAAAATCAATACAGAGAGGACATGCCATGCTTGAGGATCTTGGATTGATTAGCTTTTTATGTGGTGAGGTTGTGTTTGAAACAAGAAAGTAAAAACAAGAGCAGCAATGTTTATTCAGAAATTTAATAGAATGTGGCTAGTCTGCAAAATTTTGCTCTGATTCCTGATTTAACTTTTGCATAATTTCACAGATATTTTAAACTCTTTCAGTTCTGCTGCTTGATGTGGAAGTCCAGTGTTTGGGATGCCAAAGATTTTATTAATTTCCTTACAGCTAGTGCAGCATCTCAGAGTATGTGTAAACGTGTTCTTTCCTTTAATAATGCTAATAATATTCTCTGTCACCTACAGTAATGTTATTAACATAGAACTGTATTTTATATCAGAGTTTCTCACAGACTGGGTGGTTTCTGCCCAGCCAAAGAGAAATGCAAGCATACCTAGGTTAAACATCTAAAGCTGTAGCTAAACTGAGTGCTAAATGTAGAAAAGGAAACATCCTTCCTGCCATGACCTGATCAGGAAAGCGTTTGTATTCTCATTAGAAATCAGGAAGGCAAGAGAAATATTAATCTACATATGTGGTACAATGTTTTTTATGACAGGTATCCCTCAAGGTCAAGAGCAAATTAACAAGTTCATCTTTCATTCCACAAGGCAAGAGCACTGACACTGAAATCCTTAAAATCGAGCTTGCACTGAGAAAATACAGTGCCATTTCCTTTTAGCCAGTAGCATCAAAGATGCAATCAATAAATTCACCCTGTAGCAGCGTCCCTATACTAAGAAACTGTCTTGAGGGGAATAATATTACTTCAGTCCTATACAATTCAAAGCTCCTTGAACTGGACTTCTTTGAAGATAAGAGACTACCTTCTCAGCTACTGTAAATCAACATAGCTATTCTGACTCTAAGGTGCTACCAATTAAAGCGTATTTTTGCAAGACTCCATTATCCTCTTGCTCAATAGTGACTTTAATAATGGTTTATTTAGTGTCTACTGGTTTATCTACCTAGTCACACCATAAAGAGTGAGGCAGTTCTTTTCCTCCCAAGTATTACTTTCCTTGGTGAAGGTCTTCACCCACAAATTAATTTTATTGTGAAGTTGTTTTGTAGGAGCTGATTCTCACAAACCATTGCTAGTATCGCACTGCTATGCTGCTGTTACATTATTTCAGTCTTAGCAGGACTATTTTGGAGTTTGCTCTGGCTTGCTGAATTAGATTACCTTAATTGGTAAGTATTCTTAGTTTTCCTCTTTCCATGCTGAAAGAATTGGCATACCACCACATTCCTCGCAAACCAAACTTTTCCATAGCAGGCAGTTTCTCTGAATATATTTTTAAAATCTTTCCTGAGAAAGATGATATGAAATCAACATACTTAGAAGGAACGTGAAGGAGTTTAATAAAGGTTTATTAAACAAGAACCTTTGACTACCTCATGTTCTTTCATTTCAGTTCTCTCTGTCCCAGGATGGCTCAGCTTCATTACAGCAAACAGACAACTTAGGTCACAGGAAAAAAAAAAGAGTGAAATTTGCTGACAGATGGCTAGAACAAAACTAATAATCCAGAATTTCCCAATTTTTCTTTATAGTCAATGTACACATGATGCAAAAGACTTCTTGTCTATCTTTTTAGAGGTCTGAATTATTTCCGCATTACAGATTCTTGGCACAAACTGTTGCCTGGGTAGGACTGAAGTAGGTTACACCAGATTTTTCTTTTTTTTAAAAAAAAAAAGATTGAACTTTTCAGGAAAGGTGAAATTATGGAAAACATACAATGTTGGACTTGAAGATATATATATTAATTTATAATATACATATTGTAAAAGTGTGATCATACAGAGTTTGAATTTTTCAAATAAAAGTTGTGCATATTCAGCATTACAATGTCAATAATAGAGAATACTTTCAATATTGAAGACTTTGCATATTCTAAAATATTTTTTAATCTAATAATTCTAGTATGTGGTATTGAAGTTACGATATATCCTAAGCCATCTAATATTCTAAAATGTCTGCTGTTGCGGTGATCCAGCCCGAGCTGGATGTCAATCAGGGTATCCAGTGGGTGGATTTCCCCGCCCGAGAGGAGGAGTCTGAAAGTGTGTATGAGACCATGGGCGGGGATGAAGGCTGGACTGAGGTGTAGGCCGTGCCCCCACTGGGTGTCCATCCTGGCTGGGTCACTGCCCCCCATTCTAGGTTGTTCTCTGTCTGTTATGTCAAGTTGTGTTATCCATTGGTTCTCCCCTGTTGCTCCCACCTCTCTGCAATCCCCATTGGTTCTTCTTGGACCACCCCACATTATGTCATTCCTTATGTTTATTCATATCCCCTGTTGCATATTCAATGATTAGCCAGAAAGTTCTGTTCAGTTAGTTATCCCATTGGGTGTTTTGAATTGAACCCTCCCCTGAGACCCTGTTATTGGTTATGTGTCATCCCTTGTCAATCCCCTATTGGTTTATGCATTTGTACCGCCCCTTCTCCACCCCCCCTTTAAAACCGGTTGTAACTGACAATAGCACAGCTCTCTAGGTGCTCTGTTCTCCTGGCCCCTTGGGTCAGGGAATAAACACTTGTTTGCTGCTACTCCGGGTGCCTCTCTCCTCCTTTGCCTTCGCCTCTATCCTGCTGACTGCTGCCAGCTCCACGCGGGAGTCTGAGCAGCACCTTACCAGCTGTCTGCCTTGTAGCGGCTGGTCCTATCGGGACGCCTCTACATGACGCCTGCCTGGCCTCCGGGCGGCCAGCGGTCAGTGAACGACCACGCAAAAGCGTTAGTCTGCCAAATACACAATAGAATTAATTTCATTAATTCATAAAATGATTATAAACAATACTCATGTTTGCTAAGATTCTACATAATTCTCCTTGCAAGGAGAATTAATTTCCAACTTGAGTTTTACCAATACAAATTCAAAGGCAATTAGATGAAATCAGAGTCTAAGCAGTGGTATTTTAGATTTCTATGTACATAATCATGACTAAAGTCTGCTGTGATGATAATGTTTTACTTAGCTTGTAGTTCCGTTGGCTTCTTTTATTTAATTGATTTGAGGGGTATGCAAGTGGTAACAGCATTCCATGTAATCATTATACAGTTATCCCAAAGCTGCAACAGATTAACTTCTGACTCAGATGCTGCAGCTGATAACATGAAAGCCTAATTCAAAGCAACATAAGGAACGAGAAAATCTTCTATGCTTGTTACACATAAATATATATCTCTGTGTAAGTTAATAAATACATATGCAAAATTGTTTAGCACCAACAACATACTTGATTCTATATTTCTACTCAAGACTAATTTACCTTTCCCACCTCACAAAATGGTGACTAAGAGGAAGTAATCACTTCAGGTAATTTTTCCTTTTTCTTTGACAGTCAATGAACTTGTGAAAAAACCAACAAAAAAAACTCTCCAGCTGCAACTCATGCAAGCACAGACAGGTTTTTAAGTGAGATGTAATTGTGCAGCAAACAGATGGCAACAGCAAACACGTGGCAACAATGGGTTGAAGAAAGGGCAATAAATAGAGAGCTGGCACTGTTAACAGTGTAAACAAGGTGAAGGTCATGGAGTATATTCAAGAAATTAAGGTAAAGCTGAGCAAACAAAACTAAAAGCAAAAAAAGTATCAACTTCCAGTAGTTAAGAATTAAATAGAGGAAGAACTCTGAAATAGCTTACTGAAAAGAGGGGTAAAGGTAGCATGACCAGGGATATGCGTTTTAGGTAATCTGAAATGAAGGGAGGTGATTATGATATATGTGCTTCTCCCATAACACATCACGTATTTTAAAATAAATGTCAAGGTTAGGCGATAGGCAAATTAAGCATCTTTATTGCTCTGGCCTCAAGACAGATGATCTAACGGCATGAGAAGAGTCAATATTGCCATTATAGATCAAAATAGCAAAGATATGCCCAAAGAACAGACTTTTTTGTTCTTATCTTCAAAGAAATGGAAACCTTGCTTGTTCAAAACAGCAGTAATGTAAAAATAAAAGTCTGCTTTTCACTTCATGTCAAAAATCCAAAAAGATGTGCAAAAAAAAGATGAAAAATCCAACAAATAGCTCTGACTGCTGTTGGTTTCATATTGCTGGGAAAGTAGTATTCTGATATTATCATGAAATGAGAACAACAGGTGTGTAATTATGATCACATTTTATTTGTAACAAACAAAGGATGGTGAAAGATGGGAGGAGAACAGCTCCAAAAGCAGGGCAGAGGAGGCAAGGGTTTCAAACATTAGTGGATTAATAGGATAGCAAGAAGGAAGAGCACTAAAAGAAACACAAGCATAAAGGCAGATAATCTAAATCCTATCATATAAAAACTCTGCTTTTCAGATCCTTGATTATTAAACAAACCAAGCAATGAGTACACCTTTTAAAAAATAATCAAATTACTCCATTAGCAAACACACAAGCATGGATGAGATGAGACAAATGCACAACTTTGACAGTGGTAATCCCTGTGCTGCTACAGCTGTCTTTTGGGTAGAACTTCCCAAAAGGCTTTTTTTCCATCCAACCACCTACTAAAAACACAGATGCCAGGACCTCAGTGGCGTTCCAACACTGGCTTCTCTGGAATGCAGAGAAAATTGTGAGCTATTCATCCAGAAGGTTTCACTTCTTCGCACAACTATATGGTTTTAGCACTAGCTTTGTGTGTGTGTGTGTACGTGTGTGTGAGGGGGAATTCAGAAGGTTTGCAATCATGAGAAACCAAAGATCTCTCAGAATACAGTTAGACCTCCCAAGAATTTCCAGAAAATTATCATTAACCCAAAACATTAACTTCCTTCATTTCTTAAAAGCATTCCTTACTTCCCCAGAATGTGTTTACATTATCCCACTGAGCTGCTTCTTCTTTCCTGTTTGTAACTTTCTGTGCTTAACAGTACTACTCAGAGTACTGTCCTGTGTGCTTAAAAATTCTGGCCTAAGCTTTTCTATCACCACAAATGAACAAGCTTTTTCTTTTTGCCCTAAGCACAGGCAGAGCTTTCATCCTTTGAGAATTCTTGCATATGTGAAATACAGCAGTCTTTAGTAAGGGCAAACAGGGCCTTGGAATTTGAGAAACCCCAGTGATAATTTAATGTGTGTGGAAAGACCAAAAGATTTGGCTCCACTGTGATCTTTCCATTCAACTTTGGGGGGAAAGTATCTGTCTGAGTGTCTACCTTTTGTAGGGGTATAAATAATTGAGTTGGTTAAACTCGTTAATTTGTTACACATGCACACCAAGCTTTGGGAAAATCCAGAGAACAAAACTTCTACAACCACAGACGACTCTAGGTACCTCAGACTTCACTTACAAATTGTAGTATTAGTATTAATAGTAATTATCATATCAGTATTCCAGGCATTTTGAAATGACTGCGTGTTGATCCCATTCCAACTGGAGAGACTGCTACCCCTACAAATACTGCACAGCAACTCTGTTTACATGTTGGATAAGGAGATTTCCCAACTCTGCTGGAGTTTGGGAAGAGTTTTTTTTCTGAAAAATTGGTTTCATGCTGCCTGATTCTCCGTAAGTGACACCCACTTCTACCAGTGAGGGCATGGCTCTCCTTGTAAAAGAGAAAGAGAAATCAGAAGGGCTTTTTAATAGAAAAAGAGGGACTACAAAATTTTTCAGTGTCTTATCTAAGATAATTCTGTGGATGATTTAAAGAATTCTTACTTCTACTGAAGTGATTATATTATCTATAGTATAAAGTAAGCCTAAAGCAATGCATTTTTTGGAATTAATGCAAACATGAACAGAACAAGCCTGGGGATATATACATTTGCCTTTGGCTTTGAATTGAAGACATTGTGTCTGCCAAACTCACCTCCACAATCTTTAATGGCAAAAAAATTAGGACTTTGATGTAAATGCTTTGAACTACTCTTGTCTAGAGTAAGCTTCCAGGCACATGACACTAGTCCCCTTAAAACCTTCTAAACACGCTTTCTATAAGATTTTGGTGGACTAGCAACTGACTGAATTTGCTTAAAAATACACATCACTGAATATTAAATCTGTGTTCCTCATAACTAGTTAAAGCTGTTGTCAAGTGTTTATTCAGCAAAACCTAAGCAAAAGGTGTGTGCTAAAATGCTGAAGGTGTGCTCATGGATTAAGTCAGACTAGTGAGGCTGGAAGTCAGTTTTGCTATCATAAAAATAGTATTCAGGTGGTTGCAAAAATCACACAGATGTTTGCAGAACTGCAGATGCTGTCTTTGAGCAGTATCACAACTCCTGTTCACGATACTGATCAAATAAAAAACAGTATTTTAACTACAAAAAAATCAGTCTAGAATTACAAATACAGTATTGAGTGTAGTAGCATTACAGGATATTTCCATAACATAACTAGTTAAGCATGCTTAAATGATATTACTATACATTATAACCACTTTTACAGGTTACTGTAAGGACATTTACCAAGTGAGTGTGAGCACTGACAATCATTACATAATAGATTAATGTATTAATCATATAAGGAAACATTTATGTAACTTGTTGCTGCTATTTCAAAAGAAATATATAACATAGCTATTTCTGGCCATTAATGATATGATGGTATTTCATAGCTATTACACTTTGTGAACTGGATATTTTCCAGAGCAGTTTAATCCAGATTCTGTTATGAATTGCTGCTCTGCATAACCCAAGGGAGGGACAAAAGGAAAATAAAAGAAGAAAGTAGTAATCAATTATTTTTCTCCCCTGAATCCTTGAAGCAGCCTGTAAATTGCATCAGCCTGAGGTGGAATCCAGGGGTTTTATGAGGCAAGAGAAGATTTTTGGAGTGATTTGAGAGCAAGGCACATTTTCTCTTCTGAATATTTCCCAGGTTATTCATAAAGAGTTCTATACTGGGAGGGCTGGCTAACACTCAGGTTTTGCATACTTAGCTGAGAGGCTAATGAAGGTGTCTAGTTCCACTTCACAAATTGGTAAAATAGGGCCATATAGAGGTCAGGATTTAATGCTTTGAATGGCATTGAAGGAGCTTAAGATTTTTTAATAAAATCTCAGTATTTCTACACTGCAGTATTTCAGAAAAAAATGTTAAGAAATCTACCTGAATTTCACTGCAAGGCATGACCTCTGGAATCAAAGAGCAACATACCAATATATCAGCATTAATCAGCACAAGGAATTGCTGCACTGTACTTTGTAATTACTGAGGTTGCATGTCTTGCTTGTTGGTATTTCAGTAAAAAAGGTAAACAGCACACTTGGTAGCTGGGAGTTAAGTTATTTTGGCCTGGTGTAGAACAACCAAGTTAATTTTAAAAGAAACCTGTTTGCTTCATTTAGTTTCTCAAATGCCTACCTTTTTGCCCTCTTTTTTCGTACATAATTACTTATTAATCCAAAGAATAGACATATAGTGTTTTGGAATACTTCTGGAAGAAATGGGTTGATCACATTGCAGTACAATTCATTAACATCAGCCAAATCATATTACATTATAATTAATGGAAAACCATGCTTTTTCTTTGTTTTTTTTCCATTAAAAGGTAACCAAGCTTAAGAAGATACTGAATTATGTAATTAATATTAATTCATGATACAGCAAACACTTTAGTCTAGAGAAGAGTTGAATACTTTCCAAAATTCAGTCCTATTGGGTAGATAAATATTTGGTTTGAAGAATGTTTTGGTCCATCAGTTGTTACAGTACCAGAGTATGCAGTACCTTCTATCTTGCTTTACATCTGAAAGACTTTTTTTTTCACCTTTTTTTGACTTAAAAACCTGCGAAGGTGGGTGTGTTATCCTTTCTTTAACTCTTTCCTCCTGTTAAATAGCTGATTAGCTCACAAGTGCCATTAGATTGACATAAAATTTCAAATTACCTGAGACTTAGTCTGTTTCACACTGAAATATGTGATGGATTTTTATTTCCCATTTGTAAAACAGTAAATTTTATTAGGGCTGTACACATCATTTGCTACAAATGAAAAATCTGTAAGTATTAACTATATTACTCTTCACAGGCCCTGGGTAGCTCTGATGTTATCAGTAGTACAATGAAAAAAGAAAATCTGTGGTTTCTGACATCACAAATGCAGCTGAGCCTTGTGTTGGTATTGCTGTTGGAACAAACCACTGTGGACTATATCCTTAATATCAATTATATCTTCTGTAACTTATCTCCTAGCTTGGAAGACTCAGTGCCCCCAACAGCTCAGTGAATAAATGGCACTGGAATGGAGATGTTCCTACAGCACTGTCCGTATTCTATCACTTCTGGATTTCAGGATATTCTAGCTCTGGGACTGTAAAGGCAACATATTTACATGCAAAAATTAAAACCAAGATGAATGGAATATTCTACTGTGGTATTATAAAAAAGAACTTCTGTGAGGAGCAGTACAACTGAAGCAGTGGAGTACTGTTTCTCCAGCTTTGAAAAAGGGGACACCCCATGTGATTAAATGTTGATAAAGTCAGTGTTTGTGTAAAGTACTAGACAGGGAAAAATCTATGCCTCTGACAAAAGGAAAAACTTTGAAATGGAAGTTTGCCTCCTAAAATAATTCTGGTGTTTAAAAGTACATGGAAGTGCTGATTCTATCTCAGTTAAAATATAGTATACGTACCATGTGCAAAGACAAATATGAAACTTCTTAATGATTATAATTAATTAGATGTTTTCAGCATTTCATTCTGTCATCAAATTTGTGCTTTCTGTCACTAAAGCCAACACCTAAGCAAGAAGCTGAGACATTAAGCGAAAGAAAAGATTGTGTTTCTAAAGGTCAAAAATGCGTAATGACATATGTGCTGGTTTTATTTTAAGTGATTAATGAAAAATATAGACAAATTGCTCATTTACTTTAAAGATATTTCTGATTACAATTTGAGAAAATCATGAAGATTTCAAAATAGAAATAACAATCTTCTGTTCTCTTCTCAAACTGATAAGAATAATAATTTTTTTTATAATATAAAGTTTAAAAAAATACTATCTGTAAACATCTTTTTCAGTGATGAAGCTCAGAATTCATAATGCCACCAGCTATACTTACATTTATTTTCTCCCTGCTCCTGATTGAACTATGCTGAACAAATAACACAAGGTTAAAAATTACTGCCATTAATGGAGAAAAATGCATGGAGCAAATGGTATTTTTAAAAGATGTACTTAACCAAGGTCAAAAGGTCAAAGGAGGTCAATAATCCTACTGCATTAATGTTTGCAATAAAACATTGGCAAGGATTGTTATAAGCCACTTTGTTTCTCTTCACATGTTTTGGGAAAGAGATTATTTTTTTACTTCAGTGTAGCTAGTAAAGCACAACTCAAACTGAGAACACAATTTCTCTCTCACTCCATCAAATCCTCTACTCAGAAAAAATAAGGATTGTTTGGAGAACTTCCATACTTTATTCTACATGGGAATAAGCCTGGCCATAGAAAAGCAGACATCCAGCCCATAAAAAGTAAAATTTTATTGTTCAAATACCTCCTTGCAATGGTGGAGACCCAGCTGTAAGTCTGCTCTGTGATATAGTCCTTTGTTCCTCTTGCTGGCAATTTTATTCTGGTTTTTATAAACATTTTTATTGTAGATACATAGAAATTCAAACTTTTTGGGGCAAAGATTTTAATTTACATTAACTAGTATTTTCAGGTGCAGAAATGTTATATGGAGAGCCCTTCTTAGGTAAAATATATTCCTTAAATTTCCACTGAGTGTGACCTCCTGAAGTACAGGAGAAAAAACCGGAAAAATCAGAATGGGATGGATATTGAGGTGTTTTGTGAGGCTTTTTGATGGTTCTGCTTTAGTTTTTTTCTGCACTAGGTGTTTGCATATAGATGAGAAACAGAATGGGAGCTAATCCAAGCAGAAGCTGTTTGTTGTGCTCTGAAAAATTGAGTCTTTCAACCTAATTTATTCTATTATAAAAATGCAAAGCATCAAGTCTGCTCTAGTTGAAGTATACTCTTTTCCTCCTACAAACATTGCTATACTCTTTCTTGTGGACATGTCTATTAAGGGATGCTAATGCCATGGATGTAGCTTCAGTGACTTTAGTAAAACTGATGAAAAACTGTATTATATTTTTTCAAAGAAGTAGCAGTTTACATGTGAGCTCTTACTGCGGCCACTGCCCCATGCTGCTCAAAAGGGCAGACCTGCTCCAAAACTTAATGAAGCTTTGCATTTCAGATTTCTTCCAGGTACCTACACACAACCACTACCCTTCTCTTCAAGAGGTACCATCTATTCACCTGTTCTGAATTTTCTCTTCCCATCTTTCATTTTCCAGGTCTTAGGCTATAAATCCTTTGCTATCATCAAAGCACTCAACTTTTGCTGTCCCTGGTAGCCAGGGCTCTCCTTCATGTACGTTCTCCTGTGAAAGAAAGAATATTTCTGACTGATGTCTCACACCACAACTGGTCTTGCTTCCAGCAGACAGGGCCTGGATTAGGAGGAATCTACTCACTGGGAAAAATGAGTTCCAGATTAGTTTATCCTGCGCAGAGGCAGGGACAGCTGCAGAGACTGAAGACATGGGTCTTAACTGGGAGGTCATCATACAAAAGGGATCTACTTACAGCAATGTAGTGGCTTAACCCCAGCTGGCAGCTATGTGCCACATGATAATACCAATTCTGCTGCTACTCCTACTACTAAGAACAACTGTAATAAAAAAGAGAGGGAGAGAGGGAGATAACCCCTCAAGACAGACAAGTAATGCTCAATACAGTTGCTAAACCATCGCTGGACTGATGTCCAGCCCATCCCCAAACAGTGATTGGCAGCTCCCATCCAACTCTCCCAGTTTATATCCTGAGCATGGTGTTCTATGGTATGGAATATCCATTTGGCCAGTTTGGGTCAGCTGTCCTGGCTTGCTTCGTCCTGGCTTCTTGTGCCCCTGCTCACTGGCAGAGCATGGGAAACTGGAAAGTCCTTGACTTAGTGTAAGCACAGCTCAGCAACAACTAAAACATCACTGTGTTATCAACATTACTCTCATACTGAATCCAAAACACAGCACTGTACCAGCTATTAGGAAGAAAATGAACTCTATCCTAGCCAAAACCAGGACAGCAATCTGCACATATGAGCATACAGACCGTTGAAATTTGTAGCAGTAATTATGTAGCTTTGATATTTCATAACTTAGCATTGAAAACAGGATAACAAAAGTAACCTTTTGGCCTAAACTGTAGTTGCTAATAGAAGCACAATTTTCTGATCAAGCCAGGCCAGTAGGAAAAGTCATGCCCCTGAATGCTTGGCAAGTGCACTTCTGTGTTTACCCAGCTATGCTGCCTCCAAAATCTATGAGAACCAAGAAGAGGCAAAACATTCCTATTTTCCCAGTTCTTATGTGTCTTCTCCCCCATTTTTTTTACAGAGGAGGGAAGTTAAAACTTTTTAGTAAATAAATACTAGTAGAGAAAGGAGTAAAACAAATCTGAGCCCTAATTCAGTGAAATTCTCTTTGTGGTCTTGCTCAGAAAGCTTATAAATGTTGGAATTATGAACATTGTTCTCTCTTTAGTAAAATCAAGATGCTGATGGATGTTGGAAAGGCAGACAAATTAGCCACAAAAAACTGGTTATGGTGTAAGACTGAATAAATTTATAATTTGTACGCAATAGTATGCATTTCTTTAATGTTTATTTTCTGTAAATAATTTTAAAGACTACACATATCTTTTTCATCAGTTAACTTTCTTGTCAATCACTGACTTCTATGCTCTTTGGAGAAGGGTCTGTTAGTAGTCTCATACTGAAATGGTGGTGTGCTTACCCGTAACTCTGCAGCCTTGAAGGGAGGTCCATATGACTGATGACAGTATCTTGGCCATCACGCTAATTTATTGCCTGAAAGCTGAAATTTACATAGTTAAAAATATTTCAAGTGTCAGTATTTACCATGTTATAGGTAATAGAGTGTAGTGGTATACTGTAAGTTTCACTCACAACTACTTCATTGACTAAATGCTAATAGAGACACGATTAATCCACCCTGACACATCTGAACCAGTAATTACCTAATACCATTCACATGGTATGGGGTTAATTGAAAGAGATCTTGACATTCATGACCTGTCAATTTTGCCTCATCAGCTTGACCTGGATCAGAGATTCTCCCTGGCAACTTTTGCTTATCAATAAAGCCTTATTTTATCAAGAAATTGCAGGTGTATATGTTTATGTGTGTGGGGTATATATATATATGCATAATAATAGCTAAATATAAATCTTGAATATTTGAGCTAACTGAAAAGTGAAATCTGTCTTCATGTCTTGTATGTAGCTAAAATACGATACCTAAGCAGATTTTCCAGGTGTATTGTTGCTTATGTTATCACAAATACTTCTGAGAAGAGAGTTTGTCTGACACAAGGTTTTTAAGTGCTAATATATATTTAGCATTACATAAACGATGTCCTTTTTAATGTCAAACATAGTTCTTAGTAACTGATGAACCTGTTAGAAGGGTGCAAGATTGAGATAGTGGTTGAATTTTATGCTGTGCTCTATCTGGAGGGCAATATGTATTCCATTACATCTCCCAAACTTATTAAACTGTATTTCCCTCTGAATATAAGAAAACACTTTTTTTACTGTGAGGGTGACCAAGCACTGGCACAGGTTGCCTGGGGAGATTGTAGAATCTCCATCCTTGGAGATATTTAAAAGCTGTCTACACACAGTCTGCATGAAGAGCTCTAGATGGTCCTACCATCTAGACTTGGATTCGGGGACTTGGACCAGATGACCTCCAGATGGAGTTAAGAAAAGCATCATAAGTTGTCTGGCAGGATACGCTCAGTTGCTTTGTAATTAAGATGTATATGCTGCCTCCATGAGTATGAAAGACATCCAGGTAGGAAGCTTCAGTACCAGATGCTCAACCAGCCACCTTGCTTAATTGTTGGTTTATTTCTTACCCTAGATAGGATCACTCTAACTAGCAAGGCCTGGGACAAAGCCCAGAGTTTGGATAAGTTTTTCTTGACACTAGTCTCCAGAGGAAGTGGAGAAAAGATGGAACTCGTGTGTTCTGTGAAACCACACAGTTCAGGGCCCCCTGCAGGGTTACCCTCACACCCCTCCACATGGCGGCTCAGGCAGGCTCATTCCCCAGTCTCCTTTTATAGTAAAACCCCTCTAGTAGGATACAGCACAATCCTGTAATTATTCCAGAGAGCTTAGGATGAAAAACACACAATAGTAATGATGATGCAGGAAGCAGGGAGAGAAAGTGCTGTGATGGGCCCTCAGCAGCATGGCTGAGTCAGCCTCCGTGCGGCCTGCTGTGGGGCCTGGGCCCGGGCAAAGGTGGGGAGGAGCCCGGGTGAGCTGGGGGTATCCTCCAGCCCCAGGAGCAGCCAGTTACAATCATCCCCATGGATCAACCACCCCTGGTCCACGTGGGGCTGTATTTCTTATGGCAGCCATCCAGTCCTCTGTTAGCTTACCTACATTTAATTCTGTATTAATCACACTTTAAAGATGCAGCTGTCAATATAAAATTTATAATACTTCTAAGATGAACCATAATGCAAGCAGTTAGTAGGGCATTTTTAGTGAAGATTTTCTGGCAGGTTGCTCTGCCTTCAGAGAAAAGGAGCAGATCCAACAAACTGACCTGGCTGTTGCCCTCTGCATACTTAACCCTCAGTTCTTTATGTATCACATGCACTGTAATCTTGTTTTCGCTGACATTTCTCAGATGCACTAATCCTTTCATCTGGTGAGATCAAATCTGAACCCTCATTGATTTTATGCAAAGGCAAACCATGGGCCCCTTAGACAGTAACTTCTGTTCCCTGCCTGTAGTTGGTCAGTTGTGGTTTCTGTCTTTTTTCTCAGTGTAAAAGTACATTTTACTGATCAATTCACCTACTAAATCTGACTCAAACATGCTGTTTCACATCTGTTTCAACCTATTGGCCTATGTGTAGTTATTCTGAATGTATACTAAAGTAAATCACATTACTATAGGGATATACTTTCTTTCACCAAAGGACTAAAAGGAAGACTGTGCTGCCAGTCCTGTCAGTGGAGGATGTATCCACATAAATACTTTGTGAATTAGACAGGAGAACAAGAGACTGCTGTCAATAATGTAGTGTGTTGTGCCTGTCCATGACCAACAAAGGAAAAGTACCTTTCAGTTCCAACAAGAGCTGAGATTCTTCACAGGCAGAATAAATTAAAGAGCAAAAGACATTTTGTAGTCCACAGGAACATATGACTATTGAGAAGGCACTAGAAAAGTATTTCTAGTCAGGTACAACTGATATAGCCCTCAGTACTCTTTTTCTTTTGTATACAGCAATGTTCCCTAGTTCCCTCTGTTAATGGAGACAAATGAGCTTTAGAAGTAGGTAGAAAAAGTGGCTGGTTTTCTGAAATGCTTATTGGAGATTTTAGGGAAGCAAGTTCCTGTCAGTTATATTTATGAAAAAAAAATTGTAAAGGAATTGATTTTGTTGAATTTCCCAAAAATGTACAATACTTAATCCCATGAGTAGTCCCAGGAAAGTAGATTGTTCTTCTCAGATATCCCAGTTTTAATTTCTAACAGATAAAATTGGGTTGCATTTTACATTGAATTTGTAGAAATGGGATATTTTCTTACTGATATCTGCTTGGTATCTCTAGTGGCTCTGCAAAAGTCGCATTAATTTGTCTTCTATTTGTCTTTTTTTTTTTTCTCTGTAGCTTTCTCTTCTCAGTTTGCCATAGCCCTCTCTTTTTCTCACATGTTTTATCTCCATGGTATTTTTGAACCGTGATATATTAGATATGAAAATGATCTGAAACTGCCAGCCACTGAAATAAAATATCTTATGTATATCAGGACATGATTCTCTTTTGTAGATTTATGTATATACTCCCCACCCAGTCAATGAGATGCATGTGCCTCTGGTGTTTGGGTACTTTCTGAACATGTAGTAAATATTATTCCTGGCACGTGTGTTACTGATTGTTTCCAGAACGAACAAAACATAAGGCAGCATCATTACGTCTGGTAGATGCAGGCCACACTCCCAACAGTGGTCTTGTTTCTATAAATTAGTTAAATGGTTTCCAGAGAATGATGTGCTGAACTATTTGGGACACATTTCTTTTAAGAAAATGATGAAAGGATTTCCAAGTAGTTCCAAATGGTCCAAATTTGCCTTGTTTAACATTCAGGCATACTTGTCACCTGGAAAGTATCTGTAAAAGATTGAGGCTGTGACAGAGTAATTTACTTTTATTTAATCTTTACTTTGATTCTAAGCACTGCATTTGTACTTAATAAGACATTACCATATTAATAAGGATTTAATATAAAGTCATGAATAGAATAATTTTGTTTATGGCTTAAATCTGTATGAACTGTTTCTTTACATACATTTGCATTTTAAAGAACTGCTCACCTTTTGTTCAGAGATAAAATTGTTGCCTCATTCTGGCAGGGAATGCAGGATATTTTTGGTAAAATGGTAAATCTCAGACTTCATCTAAATAAAAAGTAAAGTTCTCTAATGAATTTTTTTTTTTTTTTGCTGATGGCATAAAGAAGCTAATAGAAAGCATCTGATTACTCCAAATTGCTTTATTTCCCACCAGTTTATAAAAAGAATAAAGACAAAGTGATAGAAATTTTAGAAAATTATCAAGGTTCACAGGATTGCCTAGGGCAACATATCCAATAGAGAAGAAACATAGCCTTTGTTTTCATCTTTAATTTTGTATTATGAAAACAATTTCTTTGCAAGATACCTCCAGAATGAATGTTTCTTGTCCTGAAGGAAACTGGTTTTCACTGCATTTGCAATATCTCATTTGGTGACATTGAGATCTGTCATTATTTCAAATTATTATAATGGCCTCTATTGCAATCTGAAGAACAAACCAAGTAAAGAATTCCTTGAGCAGCAAGAGTTGAGCAGCACTTAACTCTGTCCACATAGAAACAGACCTTTTGTGTTGATGGGAAGCTGTATGCTTTCCTGTAAAAGAAAATATGAATGTTCCAAAAGCTAACTTTTTTGCTTTAACATGGCCAGATGGAATGCGGCAATGACAAACATCTTTTTCTAATGTTTATTCCCTAGTTTCTGATGATCTGGAATTTCTTGTTATCCTTAAGTTAGGGATTTCCTAGTATTTCCTAGATATACAGAGAATATACAGAAATGTATCTCTTGTGAATTAGTGCATCCTATCTAAATTCAGAAATTGGTTTATGCAAGTTTAATTAATTTTTAATATCTATTTTTTACTGTGTATTTGTATTTAGACAGCTGCATAAAATGTTAACCTAAGAAAAAATAGGAAACAGAAGGAAAAATTTGCTGATTCTGTGTGTGATTTGCTTACATTGTTCTCATGAACTGCTTCACAAATATTAATAGTTATTGTCCTGATAAAATCTGTACCTGGTATTTCAGACATTAACCTTTAACAGGCTCGCTGATTGCCACATATTTCATATATATCTAAGCTAAGAAGTGACAAAACTAAAAATTCCATTTTGAGTGAGAAGAAAGTCAACAGTTCATTCAAATTCCAAAGAGAAAACAAAATACTGGAGAATCAGGAAATGAACTGAGACATCTTCAGGAATCAACATATTTTTTTGAAACTCCTTTTCAAGAGAAGATTGCCAAATTTCTCAGAGCTACATCTTGAACTTGCTTTGGGATTATTTTGTTCTGCACTTTTTCAAAGAAAAAGATTCATTTTTTCCCAATTCACAAGTGAACTGGCTGTTGCTCAAAGTCATACTTTCAGGTAAAAGCTCAGCATAAAACATAGCTAGCAATTTGCATTACCAGAGCTGTGTTGCTTTTGTTGCTGTTGCAGACAACATGGACTTTCATTATAAACCTGCTTCATAACACAAACTTTTTCTTCTCCAACTACTAATCCCATAGCCTTTCATTAAATTCCTCCTTTAAAAGTGCAACACTGAAATAATAATGATCAGCAATGCCAGAGACGGACTTAATCTCTAAGCAGTGCCAGCAGCTTTCAGAACAGCTCAATGTGCTAATTACTTCATACACTTTTGCAGTATCCTGGCTGCCTGGAGAGGAAGAAGAGCTTTGCTACCTTATCATGTCAGTGCTTGCTCAAAAAGTTCTTATGTCTCTAGTCATACGAGTCCTAGAAGGTAGACTACTTTCACCCAATATTTAAAATTATTAGATTAAAGCCCCCTTAAAAACTTCTCCTTGGTTCTATATGAGCCTTGACTAACCAAAGACTAGATTCTGCTTTCCCCATTCCCCTACAGTACAACCTGAAGCAGAGTGCATAAGTGGCAACCTGATAGAGATGTTTTCTCCATCTGACTTGCTAGGCTTCATGTAGTCAGATAATTTATTGCACAGAGGGATTACATTTCTATTAACACTTCTGAGTCAGTGCTTTCATTTGAGGTCAGTGTACACTGAGATCAGCCATCCTGGCCACTTGTCCCATGTAATCTGAAAATGCATCCCAGAACCAATGTTTAATTTTAACATAAAAAGCCTGGATTACTCAAAATTTCACTGAATAGATTATTTTGGATTGTCTAGTCCCGGGATTATCTAGTCCAGCTTTCCTGCTCAAGCAGAGTCCATTACAGCAGGTTGCTCTGTGTTGTATCCAGTCAGGTTTTGAGTATCTCCAAGGATGGAGACTCCAGAAACTCCCTGGGGAGCCTGTTACAGTGCTGAGTCAGCCTCACAGTAAAAAAGTTTCCAGATGTTCATAGATTCATGTCTAAGTACCAAGGGCATAGATTCATGCCCTTGTCCTCTCAGTGAATACTACTGAGAAGTGTCTGTCTCACTCTTTATTTTCCCCATTATGCAATGGGGAAAATAGTTTACACTCATGGATAAGATACTCCCTGGACCTTCTCTTCTCCAGGCTGAATAGTTCCAGCTCTCTCAGCCTCTCCTTGTGTATAAGATATTCCATTCATTTAATCCTCTTTGTAGTCCTTTGCTGCACTTACTCCACTATGCCTATTTTGTTATGGAAAGCCCAGAACAGATCCCAGCACTCCAGCTAAGTCTCACCAGTGTTGAGCAAAGAGGAAGGATCACTTTCTTAGACCTGCTGGTGATGTTTTGCCTAATGCAGTCTGGGCTGTTACTGTCTTTCATTGCCACAAGGGCACACTACAGGCTCATAGTCAACATGTTGTCCACCTGGAATGAAAGGTCTTCCTTTGTCAGACTTCTTTCCAGCCACTTAACAATCAGTCTGTACAAGTACCGGGCTTATTCTCCCTCAGGTGGCCTCCTCAGGTGTAGGACCTTGCTTTTCGCTTTTTCTGAACTCCATACATTCTTCTCTTCCTTTCTCCATCCTTGTGAGGTTCCTCTGAATGATGGCACAGCCAGCTGGTGTATGAAGCATTCCTCCCAGTTTTGAATCACCTGCAAACTTGCTGAGAATGCACACTGTCCCATCATTCAGATCGTTAATAGAGATGCTGAACACTATAGAAGCCAGAGGGATCCCTTAGGCAGAGTCCTAATGACAGGATTAATATTTTTGAGTCCTGGAAAATGGACAACTCTTCCATTCAAAAGAAGAAAAAAAAAAAATCCTTTTTGTGATCTGACATGGATATGGGTAGAGTCATTCATACTCTTTTGAAGTACTTGATGTTTATTTAGATAATTTGTAGTGCATACATGTACTGCAGACCATCTTAATTATTTACTCTTGTAGATGTTTGTGAGCCTAGAGATTCTAGAAAAAGAGTCTTATCTAGAGATTCTAGAAAAAGAGTTATTTTTCTTAGGGATTCTTATCAGATATAGTTTTTACCAGACCCAGTTCTGGGGTGGGAAAGAGAGGCATTAGCAGAGAACTGTTTTAAAATGGAATTAACTGGGAACCTGTAAATCTGTTTGTTCTCCTATACTTCTGTCCCTAGATGGTCACATCTTTTCCATCAGAGTAAAGGAGTTCCTACTTAAGTTAGAATCATTCTTAGAACAGAACAATAGGGAAAAAAAATTAGGGACATTTGAAAGAAACCATGACTTTTTGGTACATTAAAAACTGAGCTGGAAAGCAACTTTTGCAGATTATGTAAATAACACATTTTTTAAACAGATTTTTCTCCTTCCATGATATTAAAGAATTTTTCAATATGCAAACTTATTTAATTTTCAATTTGTATTGAGTGGAGTATCTTGAGATCCTGCAAGCACAAATAGTTATCTGTTGTCATACCATAACATTGCAACATGTTAATATCAACTTGTCTCTTCAGCCTCCTACCCACACTACGCTACCCCTGTGCCTTAGATTAGTTGGAATGAGTTTCAAGAGTTAACAGAGGGAACTTCAGTTTCTTCAGCAGATTGGCCTGTCTGGAACGGTCAGGTTATCAGCACTACAGGTGTTACCATAGAGGATGACTGGATAAATCCCAGTTCTTAAGAGATTCAGATAAAATAATTTATCTGAGGAAGTAAGGCTGGGCATTCAATTTATGCTCTGCAACATTGCAATTTGCAGTACATAAAGAACCTGACCTCCAAACTCTAAGGCTTACAAAGGGCAAGCTTGCCACCTTTAAAATCCTAGAGACCTTAGGTTTATCAGTCTTAGTACGCTGAAAGGGATGGACTATGTCATGCACTTTTGCAGTAGAAAGAAGCAAAGAAAAAGTTGTGCCTAAATAGGAAAGATAAGCCCAGCAATGATCAGATAAGTGGGAAAAGCTAATGACTCAATTAGGATGCTCTAGATAACTGAGTAAGATTTATATTTGGCAAAGGCTTAGCAGAAAATTGTTTTATAAATTTTGCAGTGGAAGAATAATTATGCTGTGTTTATATCAAAGGCGTGTTAGACCTTATCCTGGGTAGTCTTTATTGCTTACCAGAATTGTTCCTTGATTTCAGTGTGATTTCAGGTCCTTAGCAAGCAGGAACTATTAACTTCAGGAGATGTGCAGCTCAGAATATGGCATGTTTGCTATACTTACTACGCTCATCTCTGCCTAGATTGCCACAAAGCACAGGCAGTGGTAAAGAGCTGTGGAGCAGGTGCCATTTATCTCATCATGCACACACTTTGTCCCTGGAACATAGGGAGAGGTGACCCACAAGCATGTCAAAGGAGCTCTGTGTCCTCCCACAGCAGAACACTTTCCCAAGCAGACTATCCTTCTGAAATGTCAACATGTGTGTCACTGCATACTGTTTACCCTTCAGGAACCATCCCCCTCCCCAACAAACCAACAAACTTCTCCTGCCAAAAAAACCCTGATGATGCTATTCACATCGGAGTTCCTAGCAAGCTTGATAGACAACACAGATCTGTGGGATTTTGTGTCATATTTTACATATGACATCTTTACAGTGGCCTGGATTGTGCAAACTCTAAGAAAAAACGGTTTTATCCTGGGATCTCAAATCACTGCATAAGCAGATAGAAGTATTACTGTCAAAAATGGAGAAATAGGAAAATGAAGGTTTTCTTTCCAGGGTTTTACAGTGGGCTCTTCCTCCACTGGGTATTCCAAGTGGGTGCAAGTCTGTAAGTAAAAAGGAGAATTAAGCCTCTAAGCATATAAAGCATTAGCATGTAACAGGCAAGTGGACTGGTGTTTATAACAGGCTACATCAAATTGAAATATAAGACTTGATCATACTGAGTTTGCAAAAGGTCAACATTTTGGTGTTATAAATCATACTATCCTTAGCGTTTTTAGTTTTGGCTTCCTTAAGAATCCTTGCAGAGCAATTGCAATCACAGAGCCATGAGGAGGCCAGGTCATTAAATTGCTGACTTGGCTGCTTGCAGATGTTTCAGGCAGGTGTTCTCTGCAGACCAGGGAGTTTGCTTTCTTCTGCAGTGTGTTGCACTGCGGGTCAGAGGTGTCACCTCAGTGGCAAGGTATCAACTGCATGGCAAGTCTCAGAGGTGTTTGTTAAGGGAGAAAAAGAATTCAGTCTCCTTAAAATTTATGTACTGCAAAAGATAACTGCACCTGCAGACTGCTGCTCTTATTGGAAACACATGGTGGCTGTTGGAAGAAATATAAAATGCTACTCTGTAGTTCCTGTTGAGAATATGCAGGAACTCCAAACGATCAGTATTAGACCAGAGATACCTGAATGATTCATGATTCCAATAGTACACAGTTCTGGTACAAAGTGTATGTTTTTATCATATGCTTAAGGATCTGTGCAAATCCACGTGTGTTTAAAAATTGACTGTGGCCAGTGTTGTATTACCATCCAACAGTTGCCTTGCATAATATAATGTATGCCAGCAGGCATTCCCAATGACCCAGCTAGTTCATAATTAGAAAAGGTTAGTCCAGTCTTTCCTGGCTACCCGTATGTTGGCTTTGTAACTTTCCAAATAGTAAGAACAAAGATAGATTCTTCTAGATGCTGGAAATCCTGTAAAATGGACCACCCATATTTGGGAATCTTCTGCCTAAGAAGACCACGGTAGGTTTACAGGGTAAAAAAATGTTAAGTTCTTGCTAGAAATAGCCTCCAGCAAACAACAAGTTTTGGTCAGTTCATGTTACATTAGTCAGGTAGAAACACTATAATCACAGAAGGAAGGAACGTTACAGGTCTTCCAGTGAACCTACATAGTCATATCCAGAAATCCATTTTAAGTACTGGTAATGAGATAACTACTTTCAACTGGCAGCTAATAGGGCCAGTGATGCTGGTTGGCAAATTTGTCAAGAAAAACAAAAAAGAGTTCATATAATTGGAATGATGTTTTTCAGAACACTTAATGTTTGCTGCAGCTGCATTCTGTTCTTGCAGATTATGACTTACTGCCAACCACAA
The DNA here is from genome assembly GCA_013397175.1 of Platysteira castanea. Lineage (NCBI taxonomy): Eukaryota > Metazoa > Chordata > Aves > Passeriformes > Platysteira > Platysteira castanea. The sequence goes on from VYXC01010946.1 coordinate 1,290,839, forward strand.
AGCCCTGATGGAGAAACAACACTGAACAGCGTTTCATCCAGTACTTTATGAAATATTTTTATGCTCATCAGACAGTGCACTGCTGAAGGTTATCAAGACCTCTACAGTCATATTTACCAAAGGACAACAAGGATCCCTATGAGGCTTGACATTATCTGCAAAGTCTCTGATGGAGGAAAAAATCCTGCACAAATTTTATCTCTAAGTAAAGTATAAGGGCAGTGTGGTGCAGAACTGGATTCAGAACTGGCAGCATGGTGACTGAGGAGCCATCTAAACTAAGCCAGCAGCAAACATTAAGAATAGGAGATTTTTTTAACCCTATTTCTTTTCATAACTTCTCTTTTGAGCTTATAACAATGAACCTTCTCCCACACTGGGATGGCTTTTAAAAATTAATTTATATATTGGGGAATTTTATAAATAGCATTTTTTTAAACTTTCAGACAAGAATAGAGAAGAGGAGTTTAAGGTTTTTTTACTGTATTTATATTTTTGGCACTCCTATAGGATTTGAGAAACTCAATTTTAGTACCTTTTCTATCTGAAAAATTCACTCCCACATTTTCCACTATCATCCTCATTTGTGTTATGTTTTAAAATAAGTTGCTTTATAGATTTGAGTAATTTCAATGGCTGTGAGTGATAGCAGGCTTAGCCAGTCTTATATTTTTCCTCTGGTGAATATCTCTCCCCTGCGTTAGCAGTGGTGAATGTACCCAGTTTCAGTTCTGACAAGCCACTCTTTCTGTTGAAACTGTTTTATCAAAGCAATTACAGCCACCTGTTTCCTCAAATCCTCCATTACATATAAGCCTGATATGGAATATGAGCAGAGTAGAAAATCAGTTTTTTAGAGTTATAATCTGAAAACAGTCAGAATGGATAAACAGGACAAGACAGAGACAAAACGAAGTGTTCTGCCACTAAGGTGAGACAGCTAACACACACTTAGACCACACTTGCATTCCTTGCATTAAGGAACAAGGTATTAACTCATCCTGTTAAAAGACAAAGCAGGAAAATTGTGTTCCAAATTTCAAAATTAAACATGTGGGACACATTTGCAAGCATAAATTCTTCAGTTAGCTTGCTAGGCTCTGCTTATTATTGTTATTATGATGCTTATATTTTACTGTGGATCACATAAAGTCTGTTTTAGGGAACATCTTTTTATGTTGCCCGTCTTGTGTACTTCGCTCAGATTGCTCAATCATATGAGTCTTATATTAGGACACACATATAGAAGCTCAGGTATAAATATGTCATCACTTGTAGTGTGAATCTGAATGTTTTAAAGATTTTTTTTTAATGTCTCAACTGTTTTAATTTGAACTGTAATATGCAGCATTTCAGGCATCAAGAAATTTTCTGCTTTTCTAATTTCCCAGTGTATAGAGGTATCTTTTGGGAGTTTTAGTACATTACATTAATACCATGCTGCTTCTTCCTGTTTAGAAGAAAATGCTGTCATGCAATGGAACAATAAAAATATTCCCAGTGTTATTGTATTTTATTAATTCTGCAGGTGGATTTCTGTAATCTTCACTTCTAAACAGGATAAGAGATTTCCCAGCTGATAAGATGTGATGTTCAAGTGTGGCTTTTTTCCTGCAAAACAAATGCAACTCCCCCCTCCCAAAAACCCCCAAACAAGCAAGCAAGCAAACAAACAAAAAAAACCCAGACAAAAAACCTCCAAACAAACAAAAAACCTGCAAAATACCCCAGCACCCCCCGCCCAAAAAAAAAAAAAGAAAAAGAAAAAGAAACAACCAAACCCTAAACCTAACCATAAAAAACGGAATTTTCAATGAGGAAAATATTTTAAGCATAATCCCTTTATACAGCATAGGTGACTTCTTCCACATTGTCACGTGAATCTGGTCCTTGACTGTTAGGAAAACGACAGTGTGATTGATATTTTTCAGTTTTCTTCTCAGGACAGAACTGTTTCTTTATGAATTGCTTGAGATCTATGAAAGACTTCTTTCTCAATGTTGCAAATAACAGCAAGATGTAGATAGAGCACTCTGTTCTGCAGATTAATTCTGATGTGTGCCCAGCTCCATTTACATGAATTTCACCTTCTAATTTAGCAGCTCACTTTCCATCTCCTTGTCTGTGTAATAACTCTTATTTTCCTCTCTTTAGCTTGGTCCCTACCAGTTTTTGAATATTCATCAGTTACGATATTCACTGTCTGGTCATTATTCCTGGCCAAGCTTCTAGGCAACAAATGAATCCCTAATTCACTTGGAGCATGATCTATTTTCCTTTTAAACTAAAGGTAGCTTGGGAAAGCTATTGATGAGAACAACATTCTAAAGGTGCAATAATTTTAGGTTTCTTCCTCAACTCCTCTTAGACTCTTTCAGTGTTAGGCAGCTTTGAGCAACTATGAGCAAGCCATCTGGACCTAAATAAATAAATACAAACACCACCAGATAATTTCTGCTTGAAGCTCTATGCTGTTGTATTTCTGAAAGGACAGAATTCAGGTTTCATACATTAGAAACTATTAATTTGGTTCACACAATAGTCCAGTGATCTATCCTGAAGTGTAAATGTGTTTGCTCTGAATGCAGTTCAGAATAGTCAGGGTTTGATTAAATGATTTGAGGTTCCATAAAGGTGATAAGGATGGACATAGGACTTTTAGGAAATTTTAAGCCATAGGTAGTTGCTTGTTCTAAAAAAAAGTAGGTAAATGGAAATAAACCCTGGATTTGAAAGATAAAATCTTAATTAAGGTTCATCCATACAATGTATCACAATATAACAAATCATGTGGTAATTTGCCAGATAACCTCCTAATGTAACTAACTGCCTTACTATTTAACACTACTCAGCATTATAAGACAAAGCAGCTGCCAATGACATTAATATTTTGTACCAAATCACAATAGGATTTCCAACATACCCTGCTTCCCTGCAGAAGCCATTAGGGAAAACAACTTGTGATTAATTTCAACAACATGTCACCCTGTGATAAAAGAAAGTGAGCCCCCAAACCCAACAAGCTTGCTTGTTATGAATGAGTGTGTGTGTAAAACTCGCTGAGATACAGGATTTAAAAGAATGACTCATGGATGTGCCAACCAACTAGGAACTGCAGTGTAGGAGGTCTTTCTGAGACCTTTCAGCAAATGTTATTGTAAGACTGTTGTGCTGCCTGGGGGCCTTGGAAAAAGCTTAACATGTCTTTGCAGAGTGAAAACAATGATAAGATGAATGAAGTATAACAGAATCTAAAGAAAGACATTTTTTCCATGTTTGTTTCATAACTCAAGAAGGGCTTGATGGGGTCTTTCTGCAGCAAGCTTTAGGTTAGAGGTCAAATGTGCATAAAGCTAACCAAAGGAAAAAAGACTTCTTAAAGGGGGTAAAGAAGTTTTGCTTGCATGCTTAGAACCACAGAAAGCCCCTGTCTGTATGAGCTGCACACAGCCATTCCAGTATTTCTGTTCAAGAGTAAAATGTGTAACTTCAATAACTCTGAAATATGAAACTGCAGTAACTCTAAAAATCTGTACATGTGGCAAATGCATTTCTATTTAAATGCATTGCTACATTTATATTATGTATCTGCTTTGCAAAAATGAGCTTGGGAAATCATAATCTGTCTTCCTAGGTTATCAACTTCTTTTTCATAAAGTAAAACATTTTCATCCGCTCCATTATCCTTGTATCCTCACCCTCTGTTTATTGTTTTGTGGTGACTTGACAACTAGATCAGCAAGGTAAAAGACATCTAGAGGGGGATGGATAAGGAAACTTTGACCTTCCCCCCTCCCCAACAGCAATCATAGTAATATATAAGAGGAATTTAGAAATTTGTTCAGTTTACCCGCCATAGGTGAAAAATACTTCTTAAAAATTCATATGTAAAAAGAAAAATTTACAAACCTGCAAATATTTTATTTTAATAATCTCAGCTCTGGATTTCCGGGCATATTTTCTGACACATAGAAGCTGCATGTCATTGGCCCCACACCATGCACATAGATGCTCTATCTGTTACAGCATATCACAGAAGGAGTTAAACTAACCACAGCCATAGCCTTGCTTTCTGCTGCCATTAGAATCTCTCTTTGTCATCTTGATTGCTTTGAAAAAACAACGATACTGCATTTGGCTCAACAGAGGCACTCGTGAACAAATTTCATTGTTCTTTCTGCGAGGTGACATTTGTCTTGCAGAGCTGAAATGGAGTCATCATTTCATTTCATCTTGGTTGAGAGTAGAAACACCCACCTAAGGAACATTTTGAACTTGCTTATCTGTTATACTTGCTGCTTTGGTAAAGTTCCAAGGCTAGTAATAAGTATATGGTTTGATCTTGACTGAATACCAGACATTTCATGATCTATTACTTCGAGGTAGTGTATTTTTGAGGTGTATGATTACTTGTTGTGTGATGAGTTTAGGTAGCTTGATTCATCAATATCCCTTTATGTTGCTCAGAAACTTTTGTTTTCTTTGGGAAGTTTTGCTTTCTTACTATATCTGACCTTAAACTTCTCTGATGATCTTCCTTCCAGAAGGAATTGTAGTTCCTATCTGATCAGCTGGACTGAATTAAATTGCTGTGCCTTTTCAGTTTGAGACAGTAGGGTAGATAAGCTGCGTTTATGTCCTTTTGACTTAGTGCCTTGGGAAAATAAAACATTTCTGTGAAAGTAACTGTCCAGAATATTGCATATCATACTCCAAGATCCTTAGCAGCATACCAAATTGTACCTAATGCCAGATATTCTCAGAAACTGAAATCAGTGCTGCTTCTTGTCCGTTCAGTTAAGCAAGAAAAAACACACATCACACACATGACTAACATTTCACATTTTATATTCTGGCATTTAAACTTTCATTTGGATATTTCATGAACAGTTCCTGAAGTATGTATACACAATGCTATTTTGCCTAGATTCCTGGCATGCAAAATTCACAGCAATGAGAATATTTAGCTTTTGACTCCTTTAACTGTTTTTTTTGGATAATATTTGTCTACTAAGACTGTTACGATTAGTGGTACTATATAATAGTTATCTTCACAATTGTTCATAGACACATTTAGAGTCAATATTATATCTTTCATGACTGGTGTACTTTTGATAAAGTACAAGTTATCTTATAAAAGTCAAAAAATTAAGGAAAAATAATGTCACCACGCACATATGATACCCATATAACTCCTCTCCTTGTGTTAATCTGTTTTATTTAACTTACCGTAATTACATGTATCACTCTCCAGCCACTGCACAAGAATAATCTCTAATGGATTTTTAGAGCCACTGTTACCATTATGTCATTTTGAATGATAAGAATTTATTTCGGTCTTCTTTCACTCACTTTGATATAAGTGAAAGATAAACATGTTATTCTGCCTAAAAAACAATCAGTTAAATGCACTAATAGCTGAGTTCTCCTTTTACTGAGATATTTTCCATTTATTTAAGACACCATCTTGCAGTTCAAGTCCTTTTTAGTAAGGTGATAGGTACTAAAAGTCCTTGTTTTCTTGTTTTATTTTTTTTTTCTTTTGATAGAACAATAACTTTGGGGATTTTTTTGGTTTCTTTGGACATGTGTCAGCTAATCCTCAGTAAACTCACTGCTCTTAAAACTATTTTTTGAATTATAATGAGTCGAAAAGGATATTTGCTCCCTGTGTACAGTCAAAAATAATTTGTATCCAAAACTTCAGCAAAACTTATTCACAAATTTTGTAACTGCACAGCTTAGAGTACAATTGGATGTGGAGAGTGGCTTTATTTTCTGTGCAAAACATAAGAAAAACTGAATGTAAATGGAAATTCCTAACAGGCTGAGGTAGCTAATATATGATTGTTGGAAATACCTTTAAGGAAATTATGTTGCATCTCATCAGGACATCCAAGGAAGTTTATCTTCTTATTTTGGATTTATTTCCCTTCTTATTGTTTAGCCATGTTTTAATTGTTTCAAATCAAGAATGTGAAATTTTTTTGTTATTTTGTTGGTCATTAACCATTAGATAAGACTTAACTGGTAGTGTCGAATGCAACACACGCGATTTTCAACAAACTGAAACATTTTTCTGATTTCTACTTTTGGTAGTCAGTCAAGAAACAGGAAGAATGAAAACAACTTCTGAACTTGGTGATACCATAAAGATTCTAATTTTATGTTCTGGTTCTCTAACCCTTTAAATTAGAGAAAGGGCTATTTAAAACCTAAACTGGTCCTTTTCAAAGTCATTTTTTCTTCAAGGTTTTCAGGAGTTCTATCAAACCAGAGGCAGAGGAATGACAGTCTATTTTAGCTGTAGAAAGACAGAGAGACTGAGAAATCCATGTATAGAGCTAAAAAGAAGCTAAAATGTTATTTCTCAACCTTTACAATAGAAGAGAGATCATGAAGACAAAAAGTAGGGGAAGGAGTGATCTTTTAGCAAGGCACCTTGCAAAGGGAGCTGAGCTATTTCCCAACTATGGAAGCTGAAGTTCCATCTATATTGCTAAATAAAAGTCCAAGGATTGATCTTTTGCTGAAAGGCTGACTGCTGCCAGCTGGCTGTGGTCCACAATGCTTAGGGCTAGCCACCTCTGTAAGAAATTTGTCTTGGATTGAGCAAGCTGGAGTATTCCAAAAAAAAAAAAAGGAGCCAGGAAGTGCTGTTAACAATTAGGCATTAAGGATCATATGGTCCAGTGCTGACCTCAGCCTTTGGCCCTTTTTTATAACACAGTAAGAGGTATCCAGAGAGAACTTTAGCCTGGCATTATCTACTGGAAGCCATCTGATTCTCCATATGAAAGAGGGACATTTCAAACAGACATCAGTATCAGTAGTGTATAACTAGTTCTAGAGTGTATATCCAAGTTACATTAATTAGAATAAAAATTAAACTTATGTATTCTTTTTTTTTTTAACCTATTATCAGAAATGTTTCTTAAGTTCTTCCTGATTTACAATGTTCTGTTTTATTTTGTTCTTACTGTTTTAAGTGTTTTAACAAAGATTATATTGAAGATCTTGAACTGGCTCCATGCTTAGTTATATATTTGATTTTGAATTCTTCTGCTGAATGTAATGAGAATATTAAGAAATATTAAGAGCTTTGCTGGATTGGGGCCAAGATTAACATTGCTAGATAGACTAAGCTATATTTGACATAAGCTTTAACTGAACGTTCATAGACTTTCTCTGTAATGTTGAAAATGAAAATCAGTCCCAGCTAAGTAGACTAGGGACATTACACAGTGTACCACAGCAGGAAGGGTAAGTTGAAGGTTGTCAGTTTGCTTAATGCTGAACGAAAACAAAAGCCTGTTTCTAAATGTTTGAAATAATAGGACCATCGTGGATCCCAAATCCAGTTTAATCCTCTTTGGCAGCATAATACATTTCTAAAGCCACATAATCAAAGGGTGGGGAAGAAAATGATCAGGTTTAACATACAGACTAGAATTTGGACCTCCATGATATCTATGTGTTTCATACATAATTTAGCAGATACATTTTTCTTATATGTATTCCTATATATGAAAAAATTACACTATTTCTTTAAGACTTTGGTGATTCAGTAATTTTTCTTTCTTCTTCTATTTTTGTGGTATTTCTCCACAAAGAACCCTTTTTTATCAGCTTTCTCCTCCTGGTAAAACAACTTTTCCAGTGTTTCCCCTGAAAAGCTCTATTTTATAGTACTAACTGTGTTAAACTGATTGTAGGCAGGTATTGCGAAGTTAGCCCTTTCAAAACCAGGATTTTATTTCCTAGTCTTCAAAGTAATACATTTGATAAATTTTTATTAACGGTCACAGTTTTTGTTATTAACTCTTGGTGACTTGTAAGCTATCAGGAATAGGGACACATTGCATTAGGTACTATAATGCCCCTCCTAATCTTACTGCAGTCCAAATAAATACTGAAAGAAAGATCAAAAAAAAA
>VYXC01010946.1:1298798-1326333 GCA_013397175.1 Platysteira castanea
AAGCAAAACACACTGCAAGGTTATTTTTGTGGCAGACAACACAATTCTAGAGGTATAATTTCAAGAAATTGTAGGATGTGATTGCCTAAGTGGTTAAATAAAATAAAAGGAGAAGAACAGTACGCAAATTAATGAAGAAAGTTGTAGGGGAAAAATAGGTGAGGAAGGGACTGCTGGAGTGAAGCCAAACCAAAGGTACTCTGAGAAGAGAGACCAGGGGGAACAGGATTGAAGTGCTTCAGGACAGAGCAGACCAGTTCCTACCAGACCTCAGCATTCAGGTGTCTGTTTTATCTGATTACATGCTCCTTCTAGATTAAATTGGTAAAGAAATACTTTTTTAACTATTCAGCTTTAGAATCTCTTCTGTGTGAAATCTTGTTTACAATGGTCTTTAGGGCTTATAAGGGAGGTAAAATAATTGAAGTTAATATTCCTTAATATTAATTAACTTTTTTTTAAGTCACCAACAGCGCCAGTGTTGAAAAACATGCTTGTAACCAGTATGTGGACTTGGTTCATTTGCAGAGTTGCAGATTAAGGATGTCACATATGCATTGACACAGTTCCTGTTGTAGTTTATTTTCCCAGTGATCCATGTGTGTAAGGTCTCTGTAAGCATAAAGTGATGTGATCATTAATAACTTTTGTACACTTTGTAAATGATTCATGGGTAAGGACAATTTATCTTGTATTTTTATTTGGTCGGAGTCTAGAAAGTGATGGCAATACATTTAATATAAGAAACATAAATTTCACTAAAATGTTTTTGTATTTTTAATTATGTCATGTCATGGAAAAATAAGAAAATCGGCATGAAAGAATGTTTACTTTAAGACATAAAAGACATCATCTTTTCCATGATATTTGTTTAAGTCTTGCAAGAGTTTGGCAACGACTGGTTCTATGTCTACAACCTAAATCATTATCTTTACCATCAAAGGTAGTGCATACATAATCTTTTTGTACAACTTGATGGTGAAGAATCTGATAGGAGGAAAATACACATAGACACACATATATAATTGTGTTACATAAAATGTAGAAATGAATGGCCATTTTGACTTCTAGTGGGAAATACTTCTTAGGTGAGTTAGTTACATTTGAAAATGGGTCACATTTTACTGAGGTATTTCAGGACTTTTGCAAACCCTGCTCAGTAAAAGGAAGACCCCAAGATACCAATCTAATTGAAATCACAATTTTAAAAGACTAAAAGTGCATATCAAATTTCATACATGACCAAGATCCTGTCTGTGCAGCCCTGTTTTCTAATGTTAGAGATGTTGTGAATTAGTCATTATAGAGGGCTATTCAGATCCTTTTCAGCTGCATTTGGAACTTAATGTTCTTTCATAGTTTTTTGTGTCTGGGAAGACACAATAAAGACGCTCTCGCACCTGCCAGGTTTAGCAGAAAGGAAGGAATGAAGACTTTTATTGTTTACATTATCTCATTCTTATACACGTCCTAACTCCACAAGGGATTGGAGAGCATGTCACTTCCTTCTCAATCCCACTGGAGAAGAAAGGTGCTCATCAGAGTTCTCTTATCACAAAAGGAATGAAAAACAGAAAATACCATTAAGTAAACATTGGCTATTATTTACATGAATCTGTGTGAAAGAATCTGACTCCAAGGTTAAAAACAGAAGGCTTACAAAAACCAGGGCAACAGTTTTTCACATGTATTTGCCAGATGTAATTCATGTACTGATTGGATCTGTCTGTTAAGTTAATACACAAACTTTTACTGTTTATCTGATGTAACATAATAATGCTTATTTCATCTTTCAATAATGGTCTTGTTTGGGACTCAAATTATGTGAATTACTGTCATGAAATGAATTTAAAATTCATCCATCTGATATACAGTGCCAGTTTAAGAAATCATAGGTTTTGTTGGATGAAATTATCCTTACCTATCTGCACAGACTAATGTAGATTTTGAACCAGAACATGAATCACAAAATTACAGAATAATTTATGTTGTCAGAGACCTCTTGACATCATTTAATTCAACTCCCTTCTTGAAACAGACCAGGTTGACAAGCATTTCTCAAATCTTGAAGACGTCCAAGGAGGTAGATCCCATAGCTTCTCTAAGTAACCTGGGCCAATGCTTGACCATTGTCACAGTAAGAAATTTTCCTTTTATCTAATCAGAATCTCCTTGCAGCAAGATGTGCCTGTTGCAAAGCCTGTTTCTCTTGAACACTGAATGTGTTTAGGACAGTGCTCGTCTGCTGAGGACAGATGTGTACAGCTGATGTGGAACAGACCACATTTGTTACACTAAACAACCTTGTTCTGCAAAAGTAGGAGGTTGCACCCAAACTTTGTTGTTGATGGCTCCTAGCCCATGTCAGCTCTTGTCTAGTCCTTGGAATGGTTTGGGAGTAAAATGTGAAGGCCAAAAATATACACAGGACATACCAGGGATTCTGCTTGTTTAACAGCACAGATCAAGTTCCAGAGCCTGGAACTAGCACTGCTGGAATTAAGTAGCTTTTCCCTTAATCCAATCTTCATTTTCAGTGTCACACCATCAGTACCTCTTGGTGGAACATATAACAGTTTGTCAGGCTTGGAAACTGGGTTTTCGCTGAGGAAGCTCTCAATCTGTGGGGTTAGCTTATCCATTTTCATCATAGAATTATCATAGAATCATAGAATAATTTGAGCTGGGAGAGGCTTTTAAAGGTCATCTAGTTGAATCACTCTACAATGAGCGAAGACATTTTCCACTAGATTAGGTATCTCAAAGCCTCATCCAACTTGACCCTGAATGTTTCCAGGAACAGGGTATCTACCTGGGCAACTTTCTCCGGTTCCTTCATTGTAAAAAAATTTCTTTCATATTTGTTGTCTAAATCAACCCTCCTTTTTGGTTTAAAGCCATTACCCCTTGTCCTATAGCTATAGACTTTGCTAAAAATTTTTTCCCCATCTTTCCAATAAGCCCTGTTTAAGTACTGAAAAGGCGCAATAAGGTCTCCTCAGAGCCTTCTCTTCTCCAGTCTGAACAACCTCAACCCAGCCTTTCCTCATAGAAGGGAGGCTTCTTTGTCAAACCAGTCCTTTGATCATTTTTGTGTCTCTCCTCTGAACTCACTCCACCAGGTCCGTGATCTTCCTGTGTTGTGAGCTCCTGAGCTGGATGCAGGACTCCAGGTGGGGTCTCATGGGAATGTAGCATCACCTCCCTCAACCTGCTGTCCGGGTTTCTTTTGATGCAACCTGGGACATGATTGGCTTTTTGGGCTGTTAGTACATCTCTACTGTCTTTCAAGCTCTTTCTTCTCAGCTGCTGCTGACTCACCCCTGTATTTTGATCAGGTTTTTTGGGGGGTTTCACAGAGACAGTTGCTGCAGCTGGGCTATGTTTTAAGTGTTTGCACAGCTTTACCTATATCATCTGTCAGATGCTGTTACATGTGGATGTAAAATGTTTACCAAACCATCCCTGCACAATGCTCTCTTCATGACCAGATGTGTGCACTAGATAAGGAGTTTGGAAGAAATTTCATGACTGCCTCTTAGCACTTATCAAAATGTTTATTTTAAACGTAACTCTTTTTGTGTTGCCAAACATTAGTAGCTAAGAGTGGGCCAATCAACCAGACATGAATTGTTCTTTTCCAGAAATCAGCCCAATTGATGCAACACATATTCCCTTAGTGGGAAATATGCCAATTTCAGCTGAAGCCTGGTTTTAAAGTCAGAGGAGTCATCACGAAAAATGAGCAACTTAGATGTACATTGCAATTTTAATTTCTTAGAGGTCTAGTCAGTTGTTCAGGTCTCAACTAAATGAATAGGTGGTTCAAAGTAATTTCAATCTGTTGCCTTTCAATGACTGTTGTTACTGAAATGAACTAATGGAAACTATCTGTTTCCTATTAAGTTTATATTAATGAGAAAAATACCAACTAGTGCTTTCATTAGCAGTTTTATGGGACACATACTTGAAGCAGAGCTCCTATCTCAGAATAGAACTCATCTCAACTCTGTCTACCTGAAAGAGAGGTTTTCAGGTTTCCTCTCCCAGTAATTTTCCCTTTAGGACCCATTAGTAGGTGATTTCAACAACCTACAGTGTACATCTATCTGAACAGTTCAAAACATGTTATGCTTCGTTATCCATAGCACTTAAGTTTTAATTATTTATTACATTGTTCCATGTGTCATCCATGCATCTCTCTGAGGAAAATTCTATAAAATTTGAACATGTACCAAACTTTTCCAGATCTATCTGTTGCAAAGACTCTCTATTGCCTTTCTGCTCAATGATTGGCCTCAAGTCTGAGGGCTGTACACTCAGAGTGTGTGTAAACCCTTGAAATTTAATGGCCATTTTGTTACAATGGGATTTCTTTCTTCCAGCCTGATGGAATGTATTTTAATATTGTACTGGTGCATTAAAAATAATTGCTGCAATATGTACAGTAAGTATGTTTAAAATGTTCCACTTCTAGAGTATTCTGTCTTTTTCGAAGTCTGGCAAATATAATTTAATGTGCCAATTAGTAATAATTTTAACCCATAATGAACTTCACACTTTTACATGCTCTGCATTCATGTGGGAAGATAAAACCATAAATATATATATAAATATTACTCCCAATAACCACTGTTTGTAGTGGTTGGTAAGCTTTTGGGTTCATCAGACACTAGACTGAAAACAAGCAGTTCTTCATATGGGAAGAACCCTCTTTTGGTTAAAATTCTTTGTTCTCCAAGTGTGTCCATTTGACCTGTAGGTTTTATTTTCTTAAAAGCACCTTTGTTCCTCAGCTGTTTAACTTCCTCAAATGGAATCTGAAGCAGTTGGCCAGCAAGAAGTCTGGACCAAAAATTTCATCCATCAGCACATGTGTATGCGTATACATGTGTGTAAATATATATATAAAATATAAAATCCCATATATATGCATATATTTCTTTCTATCTATCTATCTATCTATCTATCTATCTATCTATCTATCTATCTATCTATCTATCTATCTATCTATCTATCTTTCTCCAAATAAGATTCATACATGTTTGGAAACACACATGTGCACCAAAGAAAAGCTTTTGTTACTAAAGTTAGACCTTCAGTTTTCTCTGTGTCATCTCACATCCATCTCACTTCAGCAAAACTAATTTCATATCATCAGGTTTCTTCTGATTTATGCTGAAACATATCAAACAGAAGTTTTTAAAATCTATTATTATTTTGCCAGCAGAATCAGTTTACAATAACTGAGAGATGAGGAAAGTAAATGCTTCAGTTATTACATGATGTATTGACTAGACTCCTGTTAGCATGTTAGGAACCATATTAACCGATTTCTCATACGGATTTGTATTATCCAATATGGAATGTAAATTTGTGTATGTTATAACAAAAAAGTAAGCAAATGGCTACTCTTGCCTAGGATGTAAGTTCTGTAAACTGGGTTGAATATGAATAGCAACCTCGGCTTTGCACTAGAACTGTGTAGATGTCTTCAAGGAAGAGATGAGTCTGTTTTGGCAAAAGAAGTCAGAAAGGACAGAGGGTGTGGAAGTTTAACATGGTTTATTGCTTCTTTAATGTATAAACTAGTGTGATGGAGCAAAAAAAAGAAGACCACTATTTACACTTTGCTCTCTGTGTGCAATGTGTTTAGAACTGTTACTGCTCTCCAGAGGTTTCCTGGGTAATACCTGTGCCCATTGTTGATTCAGAAGAGACTCAGTTTTGAACAGTCATGCCAGTTTCTCCTAGAGCTACAGGAGTCCTTGTTCTGAATCCTCTCAAAACGTTTGGACTACATGTATAATGAAGATGAGAATGTATGTCTGTGGTTTCTGATGGTGATGAATGACTATTTGGGAATAATTTTTAATATTAATTAAAGATAAATATGATTCATATATGCTTCTACTAAACATGACATGGTTAGGTTGCAATCCTGTTAGAAAGGAAATAACCCAGAAGAGAAAGCACACTGTGGATTTTGAGTGAGCTTATGGTTTTTTGAATGGGTTAATACTTCCTCAAATATAATGTGATAGGCCATTTAACAAATAATAAGAGAAAGTCTAAAATAGTGCAACATACCCATATTATCTTTAAATATATTTCTATCCATATTTAAGCTAACTACATTTCTTGTGTTGCAGGCTGCTGATCACCACATGGACACCTGCTTGTAGAGGATATTTTTCTCTCTACTGACACACCAAGCTGCAGGTTGGAGCATATATCTTCATTGTCTTTCCATTGGTCTATTAAAAATTCATATTAGCATGATTTTATTTATCATTTTGTCTGCTTTCATTAGAGTTCTGTCACAGGCTTTTTCATTATCCTTAGCTCAATTTCTATGTGATGGTAAACTTGCTTTTTTACTTTTTTTGATTATTATTCTGGCAAGAATATTTTATTCGTTCTGCAGTTTACATGTTTTCATTCTAGTAGAAATCCTTAAGCCATTATTTTTAATGTGCTTTGCAGTTTAATGGAAATTTGTAACAAATGTTATTTGAGTTTTTTAAATACATCCTTTTCAATTTATGGATGCATTACTTAGTCCATTATGTCCACGAATATACAAAGAAACATGTAACAGTGGTTTGTTAAGTAAAGACTCAAATACTTCTAGACTGTGAAAAAAATAACCCTCAAAACAACCTCCTCTGCTTTATTGCTTTATAAAACAAAAACAAATAAACAAAAAACCCCCCAAACAAATATATTGAGATTTAATCTCTTATATTGAGAAAATTTACTAGAAAACTTTAAATTCAAGAAACATGATAAATTTCTTTGCACATTAATTTGATTTGCCAGGACACCTCAGGGCTCATGGGACTGTCCATGGAGGGCATCAGGGCAGGGTCTGTCAGCCAGGACTCATCCCAGCCCATCCAGGAGCAGTGCAGCCAGGGGCTGGAATGTTCCATGTGTTGCATCATTTTGATTCTTTTTTGGCTGAAGCTTTCCTTCCCTTTCTCCTAAACCAGTCAATGAAAAAATCAGTGACTATGTCAGTAGAAATAGGATTTAATTAATAATTAGTGTACATATGGAAATGCTTTCTATCTCTTACTGTATGAATGAACATGAAGCTAAACTTAATGCATCTGTTGTAAAATGAGAATGGCATTTTCTCTGCCTTGCTGATTCTGAAGCAGGACCCTAACTGAGGTGCTGTTCAGCCAGCATTACTTGCAGTTTCTGCAAGAAAAATATACAGGAATGTCTAGACATGGTGGTTTTTGTGCTTTTAGGTTTTTCTTACCCCATAACAGAAAACCTTCAATTTTTAAAAATTTTTATTTATTTTTTTTGCATTAAAATATACACAGTTTGCACATTCATTCAAACTGTTAACCAAGAATCATCTTTGACAGATTATACTAAGGAAAGATCTGACATGAGAAGAAAGCCCTGAACTGAAAGAACAGTTATAAATTAAATGACCTGAAGATTCATGGTCAGAGAGTGAATGTCAGGCCACTTCGATAGAGTCAGAGATCCATGGAGAGCTCTGTGTAATGTTTTGCAGGACCCTAGAAAACAGATGTCTCCACATTTCCACGAGGAGGAGGGATCTCTGCTCAAATGCCTCAATAGAATGGAAGATGGAATAAATGGATCATGTCATAAAATGGTCAGAAGTTGTAGAAACAGTATTAAATGGCAGGGCTGCAGAAGCTGTGATAAATAGCAGGTTTTAAGACAAAAATAATGTTTCTTCCCTTACTTTTGCCTTTTTCATATATAACACTAAGAATCTGACTGTTTGCTGTGCATGACTGGTTGAAACCAAAGCCACCAGATATATTTTAAAGGGATTAATAAGTACCTATGAAAAACTACTAGCTTTTAGAATACTACTGTTCTGATTCTTAATTTGAAGATTTGTCTTTGTTTATATCATGATGCCTCTGACATGTCACATCCTATTTGTCTGTAGCTGTGTGGCTGGGAAGACACAATAAAGACGCTCTCAGACCTGCCAGGTTCAGCAGACAGGAAGGAATAAAGACCTTTATTGTTTACATTATCGCATTCTTATACACGTCCCAACGCCACAAGGGATTGGAGAGCATGTCACTTCCTTCTCAATCCCACTGGAGAAGAAAGGTGCTCATCAGAGTTCTCTTATCACAAAGGGAATGAAAAACAGAAAATACCGTTAAGTAAACACTGGCTATTATTTACATGAACTGTGTGAAAGAATCTGACTCCAAGGTTAAAAACAGAAGGCTTTAGCAAAAACCAGAGCAACATAGCTGTAATTTCTAGATAATGAAATTCCAGTAATTCTAGCATTTGCACAATAATTACCAGCCTCCTATTTTGCTTATAGTATCTTTTGGATTAGTCTTCCCATGAATACCTAGGAAATACCTAGGAAATATCCTAGGAATACCTAGGAAAAAAGCTAGAAAGATGTTTAGAATATAAAAATGTTGAAATGCTGAATG
This sequence comes from Platysteira castanea, assembly GCA_013397175.1. Lineage (NCBI taxonomy): Eukaryota > Metazoa > Chordata > Aves > Passeriformes > Platysteira > Platysteira castanea. The sequence goes on from VYXC01010946.1 coordinate 1,307,264, forward strand.
GCTAAAGAATATTGATTACAATTTTTCCTGCCACTATATTAGAATTTAGGCCCTTCTTTAAAAGCAAGCAAACAAATCAGCCTAAGGCTTTTTTTTTTTTTTGCTAGAGTGAAGTGTAATTTGAAAATTCTTAAGGAACTCAATTGCTTATACATAGGATTTTGTGCATTTAAAGACATAGTATTTTAAGGGCATATAATATAAATAGTTATCTAATCTGTCTAATCCTCTCCATATAAAGACATACAGTTCTTCAAATACGTATATGTTAACAATCTAACAATTGGCCTAGAATGTTGAACTCTTCAGGAGTTCAGAATGAAAAATCCAGTCAAGTCTAAAGTAAAAAATAGGTTTGTTGTCTTTCTTTTGCTTGTTCCTGTCAAACAAATTTTACAAGGTTAATTTTCATGTAGCTGCTCAATTGTTGCTTAAAAATACTAAGGCACACCCAAGAGAACAAGGAATATACATGGCAGAGAGGCTATATAATGACAGAAGGTTTCATTTGACCAGGTAAAAGTGTAGTTTACCTCCACATCTGAGCTTGTTGTCTAGAATGTCTCCACAGTCAGTAAAGAGGAGCAAATTGTATGTTTAGGTGCACACAACTCTATGAGGCCAGATGTAATTCACCCAATTATACTGAGGGAGCTGGTGGAACTTCTCACAGAGCTACTTTCCATCCTTTATCATCAGTCCTGGCAAATTGGTACAGTTCCAGTTGACTGGAGGTTACTAAATGTGGTGCTCATCTACAAGAATGGCCAGAAGGAGTATCCAGGGGACAACAGCTCTCTCAGTCTGGTAGGCCTTTCTTTTTTAGAACTCATTCCATTTGAGTTTTTAAAAGAATATCACAAGATCTGAGCAAGATCCAGGGAGGCAATTCACATGCTTGAAAAGAAAATATCTAAAAGTTACTCACCTGCCCCTAGCAAAGTGTCCAGTGAAAACTTAGTCTAAGGCCTAATTACCACAGATAGAGAATTTTTCCTCAGATAGGCAGTTTCTAAAAAGCTAGATCATGAGTAGGGAGCCATTACTATTGATAGGGAACATTAAACCCAAATGTGTGTTTGTTGTTCTTGCCGTCTCTGAGGCACCAGAAGAAAGAGAAGATCTTAAAAAGACAAAATAATTGCAAACGCACTCTTTCATGACTACACATTGAGTTTAACAAGAAGACTTGTGTTTTCAGTTCTGTGTTGCCAAGTTTGGCTTTGTTTATATTTTGTGACTGGAATGAAAAAGTGGAAAAATCTGTGTCAGTTTAGGACAGAGAGTTCCTACCAGAGGCCACTGCCAATCCTGTTGGCCCTGTGCTCTTGTGTAATGGTTTACCAGGCTGACTTCGGGCTCCTTCCAGATATTTTGTATGCAGGTAATAAAAGCATTCTCCTGGGAAATGAGCCACATATAATTCAAAATCCCTTGGCTGTTTGCAGTCCAGGATCTAGATGTGCTTTTTTTTTCTGAATGCTTTCCTTCCGTCCACTAAAATCTTTTGTATTCTCACCTGTTCTGCACTATAAGCAGAAATGCAATAACGTTTTTTGGGGTTTCCTTTTAACATCAAAATAAACTAAGTCACCTGGTTTACACTGTGGCCTCATAAGCAATTGTATTAAGGATGATGAATACAGCACTAGCATGAGAATGGATGCTAAAATAGGGAGAGGGAAATGGACCTCTTTAGCTAACTCCTCTACCAGAGAGAACAGAGTGTGAGAGTACATGAAGATTTACCCAGCCAAGAATTTGAAATATTTGGCTAGTAATTGAATTGATTAGCTGTCTAAAATAATTAGCTGTTGATAGATATATAGAAGGATTATTTTACAAGAGATATAGTGCCTAGAATGTTAGAATTCCCTACCAGACGTGGTTTTTGATGTTACGGGATCTATTTTGACAGGACTAACACATTTTTTTATGAATAATCAAATTAATACAACATGTAAATAGGAAATATCTGGCTGGGTTTGTATTACCCATTTCAGTTGTATAATAATGGCTATTAGCAGAACTTTATTTGTGTATTTATTACTTTACAATGCAAAGTTCTGAAACAGGAGTAGACCATGCAAACTCCCTGAAGTGAATATTTTGCTCAAGGTTAAACAACCTTGTTAAAATTTATGAAATATCCACATATGAATTCCTCTAAAAGGGTTATATATATAATGGAAGCAAATGCACTCTGGCTGTTTTCACCAATGCCGACAGACGTTCTCATATGTACTCAGATGATAAGAGCTCCATGAGAAAGAATGAACAAAATGAAACCCATACTTCTTTGCAGCTGCTTGCGAGTGAGCAGTAAGCTTCAGGGATTCATGGAACCCCAGAAAAACCCATTTTATAAAACTGATGACATGATCAGAGGTTTCTCAAAGCAACTTAATGACTTGCACAATAAATATGAAGCAGTAAACACGCCAGAATCCCACTGCACTTTACAAGTAGAGCAGTTGCTACATCTTGATATGAGAGTACTTTTTCAAAGCAACTTGTGCACTGACTGTGTAGGGTCCTGTGTGCTTTACCTCCATGAACTTATTTTTATTTTGTGAACATTTCTATTAAACTTGAAAACTACTCATTTGGAAGGAAACCTGTTGCTGATTAAACTGATTCACAGAGCCATACAGTGCCTCTTTAATGTGGTAGTTCACACATATGCTTTGCCTAGGCATAAATGGCAGTCCTAGGCAGTCCATTTAATCTGCTGCTTCCTTTTGTCCCTATTACTAGTGCACTGAGGGGGAAGTTTCCTTACATTTATTCCAAATTCACATCTGTTTCTCCAGTTGGATAGACTTCTAAGGTTTAAATGTAATGGTGCAGCTGCTGCCCTTTTGCACATGCTGTCTCCTTCTTTGGGAACTGAGAATTAATTTTCTCCTTTTACAGAACAAAGATACAAATACTTTTCCTTGGGAGCTAGTTTTCATTAGGCTCTTCTCACACTTAGCTTGATAGAAAGGTAATTCCATCACTGCTCCCTTGTTTAACTTCCAAAAGAGAGAAGTCACATAAGTTTAAAGCCAAAGACATGCTTTCCCATAATTGCGGGTAAGCAAAGTGCATTGGAAGGTGGAAGAACAGAAAATAGTTTCCACAGTCTCCTGGACACAGAAAAGCGTATATTTATGATACACAAACGAACCTGAAGTTCATTTTGCAGACCATAGTGCATTAAAATACTACTGCAAGGTTTCATGGTCACACAGAAAAATGTGTTTATATATGTCGTTTCTTGTTTCAAGCCATCTTGTATACTTGTCTGATCCTTTAGTTTTCTTCACTTCCAAATACATGGTGACTAGTGTGTGTGTGTGGGAGGCTTGAGAAGGCAATTTTCACAGTGAGACACTGGCAAGCTGGAAACATGAGGGAAAGTTAATTACACTAATTCCTTCACTGAAATGTTCTAAAACAACAAAATAATATAAATGATGAATTCATGTTGTTTCAGCTTGGTGATAATACACAGTAATACTTTCCTATGAAAATTTATTCAGATAGCGCAGTTTGAAGGTGAATTTTTACTCCTCTTAATGCTGTTTTATAACATTCCTTTGTGTTTTAGTGTGTATGCCAGGATACTGTTGGAATTAAGAATGGATGATTTCAGCACCTTGAGAGAACTAATGAAGATTAGTATAAGTAGTTCCATGAGGCATGAAAATAGTGAGATTTTGGGGAGAAGATGGCAAATCAAGGTTAAATTTTGCCTCGGCAGAAGAATGAGAGTGTAGTCAAATTATCTAACAAGGGCAGTAGAATCTCTTCTTAAGAGAAATAAAAAAATCTTTTTCATTTCATTCCTGTGATTTGTTCTAGTCCTGCTGACACAGGCTATTAAAAACCTTGTTTATGTTTTAGAGGCTTTTTAAAGAGCACTTTGGAGCTTTATAGTGTTTGTAGAATGTTCTTTATAGTTAAAATTACATGCTGAGATGGCAGGCTGCTGAGCTAATATATTGTTACACTGATTAAATTGATTAAAAGCTTCATTTTTGACAGGCAAATTGTAGAGGCTGAGATTTCTTTATTGCACCTTTCAGTAATTCAGCTCATGTCTTGTCCTATCTAATAATCATTTCTTTGCCTCCCTGTTTAGGAATCATCTCAGCAGCGGGTACATTTTCAAACAGCATATTAGCTTCACATCTGAATTACATGAGTCACAGTGCATTGGCATCACAATAGCCTTATTCAAGGTAATGGCTTATTCAGTGAAACACTTGAAATATATTCCATTTTGGTTTTTTTCTTGCTACACTGTGAACAAAGAAAGGGACCCTTGATTTTTAGATTAGAAAATAAGAGATTGCTCTTACCATAGCTGTGGATTGACAGAAGAGGTCATAGTGCAGAAACATTTTATGGCCTACTCAGAACAACTTATGCTTACTTGAAAATGTGTGAGAGAGCAGACCAAAAAACCTTAAAAGAAATCACTGAAGATATAACAGGCACATAAAGAAGATGATTCAGAAACTTAAACCAGCTGCAGAGGAGATGTTTTGCAATAAATATGGAAATAAGGTGAGGGTACTTAAAAAAAATTAGTAAACCTAAATTGCTTTAAATAAATGTAGAAACCCACAGAATTGTCTTCTGACGGCTGTTCAAAGTGCAGAGTGTTCCTAGCTTGCAAACAGGAGACTCTGAAGGCAGTCCAAAATTGTGAGATGGCTACTGATAGAACCGTGCTGACGTGGGTATCCAGTGCCAGCCACAAACTGTACTTCTGCACAGCACATTCTCAATGTGATACAGGCATTAAGCTTTTTTCAGGGTAAAATCAGACTTGTTTAGCTAAAGATCAGTGCCCATCACACTGGCTCTATTAAAAGGAGAATACACTACCTGCTTACATTACAGCATGCAAGGTAAGAAGATGAAGTGTGCCTTCCTGGTTCAGACTGAAGCTCCAGTAGCTCAGTACCCTGAACTGCTGACTTTGCTCAGAAAATCACACAACCCAGCTTCTGGGTATGACAAGTTAGAAAACTTCTGCAGTGGAGGTGACATTCTGCTTACTCTATTGCGATGCCTCTGATGAACCTTATCTTTGGGTTTTACTTTTTGAAACTATTCACTATTTCGGCCACATAGTATCTTGTGAAACTGAATTCAGCAACTGAGTTATGTTCCATTTTAAACCAATCATTTCATTTGGAGACCTGTTTTTCTTATATTTTCAGGAATGATAATTGATCATTTCAGTTCTTCATTTCACTTCATTCTACTATCCATCATGTCAGAGAGGTCGGGCTGTGTCCATGTGTTATGTTGGTAAAGCATCCCGAATACAGACAGCAGTGTTTCCAGAACTGCTCTAAAACCACTGGCAGCTGACAGAGAACTTAATGCAGGCATAAATACGGTTTAAATGCTGGTATCTTTCCCTCTGCAAACAGAAATCTAAAAGGGGAAGTGCAAAGAAGAAAAATAGCTTGGGTTTGGCTTGGAGAGAGGTAAGGAGGGCATTGGAAGCATGTAGGACTCTCAGCCACAGGAAAATCTGGGAGAGTATATCTTCCAGAAGCTAGAAGTTGATGCCCTTTGGTCTTAATATCTTTAAATGTCTCTGGAAAAATGGAGACAGAGGAGGGATGGGTGGACCTGCTGTACAGAAGAGATCACTGGGATCTGCCTGATACTTGTAGAATAAACAACATCCACTGAAAATATGGGAAGGGACTAAGAACTACAAAGCTTTCTTGCCTTTTTTTTTTTTTTTTAGTTGCTTTCTAATGAGCTAGGAAAATTAAAAATGCCTGTAAAACTAGGGTGGGAACCCTATGTCACAAACATACATTAAATGTGATACACATAAGGGGTAGAATAATAGAAGTGACGAGTTTAGATTTCATACAGAGCAGAAATGGGAATGTGTAGAGATGATGATGGTCATCCTAGCAGCATTTTGACTAACACCAGCAACATGTTTCTAATACTCAGAGCTACGGCATCTAAAATCATTCATACATAGTGCTGGGAATTATTTACAGGAAGTTACATTACTTTTCAACCCCCTCCCTAATCTGTACATATGTGTTAACAAACACATCAAGTACATTTGATCCCATCTACAAATGATATTCTTCACAATCCACAGATTTGGAACTCCTTAAATCAACCCAGCTCTCAACCAAAAAGTGGATATAATGCCTTTCTTTCCTGCATCCCTATGAAAGAACTTGCTTAGTAGCCTGTACAGCAAGTTAAAAGATGACTTAGGAATTACTTCATCCAACAGGTATTCAGAAGGTCTCTTTCTGCTAAGTCTGTGCCAGGATAATGGTGCATAATCATAGAATCATAGATGTTAAGGGTTGGAAGGGATCTTGAAGATTATATGGTCCCAACCCTCCCTGCCAAAGGCAGGGAGACCTCCCACTACACCAGGTTGCTCAAGGCCTTATGCAACCTGGCCTTGAACACTGCCAGGGTTCAGGCATCCACAGCCTCCCTGGGCAACCTGTTCCAGTGCCTCACCACCCTTACAGTAAAAAATTTCCTCCTATTATCTAACCTGAATTTCCCCTCTTTCAGTTTGTACCAATTACTCCTTGTCCTATGACTAGCTCCTATACAGTTCCCAATGAAGCCTTGTTGGCTTCTCTGTTGACCCCCTTCAGATACCAGAAGATGCTATGAGGTCTCCACACAGCCTTCTCTTCTCCAGACTGAACAGCCTCAATTTTTTCAGCCTGTCTTTGTAGAGGGGGTGCACCAGTCCTCTTAGCAACTTCATGGCCCTCCTCTGGACTTGCTCCAACATTTCCATGTCCTTCTTATGCTGGGGGAACCAAAGCTGGATGCAGAACTTCAGGTGTGGTCTCATCAGAGCAGAGTAGAGGAGGAGAACCACTTCCTTTGACCTGCTGGCCATGCTGCTCTGGATGTCACTCAGGCTCTCTGGGCTGTGAGCACACACATTGCCATCTCACGCTGAGCTTTGCATCAACCATCACCCCCAAGTTCTTCTCCACAGGGCTGCTCTCAATCACTTCTCCACTCAGCCTGTAGGTGTGCCTGCGATTGCCATGACCTGTGTATCTCCTTGAGTGAAGGATGTTTCTGTGTTTTTAAGGGATAATTTGACCTGCTATATGTAACCCTTGTCAGCAGCTAGGAAAACCCTTAAAACACCTATCTGTAGTTAGAAATACAGCACCACATGAGACCATGAGAAAAATACAGGGTACAAAGAAAACGTGTCCAATAGGCTTATTCTTCCTTCATTAGCCACTATAAAAGACTACACATTCAAGTTTTTTATCTAACAAGGTAGAGATTTTACTCATTACCCTTGCTGAATCATCCCATACACTGGGGATTTGTGAACCCTATTGACTCTTCATGTTTCCCCTCCGACAATTCAGAGATTTTTTTCACCAAGAGTCTCCTTGTGAATAAGACATGGTGCTTTAGATGATACTTTAATTTCTATATTTTGTGCTATTGCACACCTGTAAAAATACATTTATTATTTCATTAAGGAGACTGAAAGTAGAGCTAAGGGAGCTTTAAGGAACAGTTATTAGGAATTCTGTTCTTCTGCAGCCAACTAACCCTCCTCTGCCTTTTTCCATATTTTGCATTGTCACCTGTCATTTTAATTTTAGAACCAAAATTTACAGAAAATGCAGGGACTACAGAGTCATGGACAGAAGGTTTGTTATATTCCTCATCAGAAGGCACAGCAGATGATTTTAAGAGCAGAGGCTCATATTCAATCATAAAATTATTCTAGATTGTTTTTTAGTTTCATCCAATCTAATTTTTCTTAAATTGGAAATTTCACCATGTTTGTTTGCATATTTAGGCTAAGTTTCTTTTGATTGCTATAAGGAATCTCCACAGCCTAATTTTAGGCACTTAACTTTGTTTCTCTCTTTCTTTATGCTAGATATGGTGATTCAGGGCACGAACGTATTTGGAATAATCTACCTCTTTTCAGTGTCTCTATATGGATTCTGGCAAGACTGTCCTCCTGGCTGAGACCTTTTAATCAGTTTCAAAATTGTAGGTGATGTAAATACTCCTTTCCACAAAGGACTGGCTTTCTATACTCAAGTGCACAGTTACTTTGGGGCTTGGGGACCTACTGAGGATATCACTGGTGTAGAGTAATGTGTTTTGGATTCAGGCGTGGGATAAATATATATGTGTTTGGTTGATTGCACCTTGTTACTGTTCCACTGATGTGCACCTGTCGGTACCCTCTAAAATTTTTAAATCTGGACTCAAATGAGAATATTTCTGTAAATTCTATCCTCATATCTCATTCCTTACAGTCTGGGTCCTTGCCATTTTAACTGTTAATCAATACAGAAGAAATACTGCTTTGTCTTGGGACCTTGATGATTGTTAATACAGAATGATGAATGTATTTTAACAAGTGCATATCCAGCTGGCTCTGGACACCTTGGGAAACAACACAGATGTGTGGAAAAAATGAATGTAAAGACAAAATAGAGCAGTAAACTGCATGACATTCTTCTGAAATGGTCTTGCTTTCTGAGGTCAAGCAATTGGAAGCAATTTTTGGAACTGTATATGACAGAAATGGGAAAATTCAAATGAAGAAGATAACATTCCTAGAATTCTTTGGAACTGAAGTGACACACTGTAGCAGGAATACTCTAAGTTGTCATGATTAATAAGCCAAATGATGTGCACGTCTACTAATCACTTTGAAATCGCTGCATGATATTGGAACAATCCTTAAAGAGATGTGTTTCTTATTACAAAAGGGGATGACACCCCTGGATAAGAAAGCTTGCAAACATACCAAAAAAAAATCACTATCCCAGATTATTTTGGATCATCAGAAGACCCCCCTTCTCTTTATCTATCCATTTCTCATCAGAGCTCAAAGGCTTAAGAAAATTGCTGTTATATATCTATCAGTATTGAGATAGAACACTATGGAAGATTCCAGGATTCCATTCAGACTAGATATTAGAAAAAAATTCTTTTAATAAGGAAGAAATTTTTTACCATGAGTGTGGGGGAACACTGTAGATGCTTCATCCCTGGAAGCATTCAAGGTCAGACTGGATGAGGCTCTGAGTAATGTGAGCTAGCTGAAGGTGTTCCCGCTCATTTCATGGGGGTTGGACTAGATGACCTTTAAGATCCCTCCCAACTCAAACTGTTTTATGAGTTTATGGTTATTGCCAGTGAGAAACTGAATTACACTAGTAGAAGCACTCTGAATGTTAATTAATATTGTGCTTATTTTTCCCATTCTGAAAGATACAGTTAGTTTTCTAATTCTTGACTGAAGATCCTATAGGATAACAAGCTCAATTTCTTTACCCTATAGTTACCTCTGAACACTTCTGATGGATTCTCCTATCTTCATCAACCTACATTTAGGACAGAAGTCCAGCCCTGAGAATGCATTCTGAGTCTTGCATTGCTTGTGAATCCTAAGAAACTGGAGAAAGATCTAGAAAGATGGTTTCAGAGAGAGTGCTGAATAACTGGAAAAAGATATGAACTCCCATTAAAGTTTGCTAGTACTTTCTCATCTGAAGCTATGCGGTCCACTCTTGTGGATAAATAGGGATAGAAATTTCTTCAGAAAACCTGGCCGGAACTAAGCAAAAATCTGGAAAGCACAGTAAGTCACTGAAAGGTCTTTTCATTCATTTCAACAAAGTTGTCTTTGCTCAGTTCCTCACAAAAACAGTTTCCATTTATAGAGGACTTGTAAAGTAAAAAGACAAATCATTTGAACAAATTATACAAAGAAAAGGTTTCAATCATAAAAAAATTGAAATAAATTGGAATGTGTTTTCAGTTTGTCATCCATCTAAAAGAAATGCCGCAAATATTACCTACATACTCAGTTTTATCCAAGTGTAATGACTTTATCCCATATATTTACTGCAGTCTTAACACTTTCACAGAATCACAGAAACACAGAATCACATAATCATTAAGGTTGGAAGATACCTTCAAGATGATCTAGTTCAACCACCAAGCCAGCATCACCATAACCACCCCTAAATCATATCCCCAAACGCCACATCCAGACGCCTCTCGAACACTTCCAGAGAAGGTCATTCCACCACCTCCCTGGGCAACTTATTCCAGTGCCTAATCACTCTTTCAGTGAAAGTTGTTTTTCTAATACCCAATCTGAAACTTTCACGGCACAACTTAAGGCCATTTCCTCTCATTCTTTCCTTTGAGACATAGTAGAAAAGACAAGCCTCCACCTCAGTACAACCTCCTTTCAGGTCACTGTAGAGGGCAGTGAGGTCTCCAGACCAAGTTGCCCCAGTTCCCTCAGCTGATCCTCATGGGACATGTTTTCTAGACCCTTTACCAGTTTCATTGCCCTTCTCTGAACATGCTCCAGCACCTCAATGTACTTTTTGAAGTGAGGGGCCCAGAAATGGACACAACTCTCAAGGTATGGCCTTTCCAATGCTGAGTACAGTGAGACAACCCCTTCCCTAGTCCTGCTGGCTACAGTATTCTTGATACAGGCCAAGATCCCATTGTCCTTCTTGGCCACCTGGGCACATGCTGGCTCATATCCTGCTAGCTTTTAACAGTACCCCAAAGTCCCTTTCAGCTGAGCAGCTCTCAAGCCACTGTTCTCCAAGCCTGGAGTGTTGTATGGGGTTGTTACTCAGAGGAAGGACCTGTTACTTTGCTTTGTTGATCCTTATGCTGTTGTGCTCATCCGATTGATCCAGCCTGTCCAGGTCCCTCTGCCAGAGCCTTCCTTCCCTCCGGCAGATCAACTTCCACCTAACTTGGTGTCACCTGCAGACTTACTGAGGATGCACTCAACCCCCTTGTCTGAATCACTGATAAAGCTATTAAACAGGACTGACCGCGATACTGAGCCCTGGGGTACAGCAGTGACTGGTCTTGAACTGGATTTACTTCCATCCACCACCATTCTCTTGGCCCAGCCACCCAGCCAGTTTTCTCACCCAGTGAAGAGCACACCTGTTCAACCACGAGCAGCCATTTTCTCCAGGATAATGCTCTGGGAGATGGTGTCAAATTCAATTTACTGAATTCTAGGTAGACAACATCCACAGCTTTTTCCTCCTCCCCTAAGTGGGTCACTTTGTCTCAGGGAAGAGATCAGTTTGGTCAAGCAGTACCTGCCTTTCGTAACCCCTTGTTGTCTGGACCTGATTCCCTGGTTGTCCTGCAGAGGTATGTGATGTCACTTAGGATGATCTGCTCCATCAGCTTTCTCTACAAGGACATTATTTGGTTTTTATTACTTAAAATATAACAGGTATGACAGGTACAGAGCTGACAAGGTGGTCATGAGAAAGAGCAAAATTATGTTTTTATGTAGGCAAAGTGTATCCCTGCATGGATTTGGAACTTCATGGCAGTGAAAGCAATGGTGACACTTCAGCAGCAATTCAGAATAACTGACAAAAACATCATAAAAAGTTTTTCAGGATGCAAGGTTGACTTGCACTGATCAGCTATAAGGACAGCCATATTCAGAAGACTGAAAAATGCAAAAGAGCATGCTAATGGAAAAAATCATGACTGCAAGTAGAGTCTAACTTTCAAGAAGAGAAAACAGAAATCTTCACTCCATTTTCTGTTTATACAGAGAAACATCCACGCACGAGAATAACAGGTGTTTTCTAAGATTTATTAAGGATAAAACTGGTATGAGACACTGAATGAAAATTTTCATGACTGGGAAGCTATTCTTCAGTGAATGTTTGAATTTCTCTCAGAACAGTGTTAGAATAAAGGTGGGTTGTATTTTTTTTCCATGATACAGGCAAAAATTTGAATTACTTGATCTCATACATGTCAATGTTTATCACAGAATGTGTAAGGGTGAAAAATAACATTAAAAATAATTGAAAGGTAGTGAATGTAAATCTTACTAAAACTATCAACGCAAGGAAAGCAGTATGTATGAAAAGATATATCTGGTGTTCATTCTCATATTCAGCAGGCATTCAGCAGGCATAATTAGTGTAACCAGATTAAGCTGTATCTCTGAATAAAATGATGGCTTTACAAGAGATCATAATCACTACTGAAGGGTTGAGTCTTGACCAAAGGCTGGCTAGGTATGAATGATTTATAGGAGGAATGTCATATACTGAGATTTTTCATGTGTGTGCACATATATGTACATGCACTCACATTTTTGTGTGGTTCAGAAATATGCACAGGAAATAGAGTTCAAGACTATGTCCTAATCCAACTTCTCTAAATACTTTTGAATTTACAGAATTTATGTACAGAATTTATTATTATTACTTTAAATACAATATATTAAAGAGTATTGTATAAACACACTTGGCCAGATTACAGAAACTTGTTAAATATCAATTTCACTAAGATTTAGCTTCAAACTCAAATCAATTTAATAACTTTTTTTCCTTTCTATTGCCATCAGTTTGCTTGTTTGCTTACTTGCAGTTAACAAAATGTATTGGAGTGAAAAATAATTGCCTTTTCTTTCTAGTACTTATAATTCAGGGAAGTTATTTGTAACAACTATACATGTAATGAGTTTTATGAATTAATGATAAAATGTATTGAAATATATTAACTTTAGCATCATTTTCAAAATTAAGCTGAAGGTTATGAAAGTTGAAGTGTAGGGTTATTGGGAGTAAAAACAGAAACACATGACAAAAAAGTTTAAAATATACTAACAGGAGTCTTTTTCTTCCTGTAAGGGCCCATTCTATTTAAAACGTTGCCATTTATTGTATTGGATTCTAATTTACATTCAAGAAAATGGGGTCACACAGCTTCTGGTGACTTCTGAGGTGGAAGTTGACCACCCCTCTTTTGAGGAGAATGAAGCTCTCTGCTGTGTCATCAAGACATGGTCTAGGTGGGTAAAACAGCCTGCAAATAATTACTCTTGAGCTGTCTATAGCAGTGAGATGACATGTGGCACTTGCAGATGCAAAGAAGAAGAAACCAGAACTTCTCTGACTTACCTATAAACAGTAAATATGAAGAGGGCTGTTTTGGAGTCAGGTAGTGTAACAGACCAGTAAAGGGATTTAAGCTCATTGAAGTGTGGCAGATGTCTGGAATAAACTTTCTAAATCATGTTGCCTTGAGGAAAAAGACCTGGAGTTGGAATTTCCCAAAATATAAAAGTCCCATGACGGCAAAAAAGAAAACACTTAAATTAACTGGATTTTTCTCAGATCTTGATGAGAGAAAGGCTACATCTTTTCTGAAAAATGAGAGAGGCCATTAACCATTATCTGAATATGAGTCTAAGTGGCAAACCGTGATTTCAAACCACACACCTAAATCTCTTCCAAAACATTTAGACACATTGGAATTGCCTATCTAAAACAAACCCCAAATACACAGGCGTTTTCTGGGACACAGTTAGTTGCCAGACAGGCCAGAAATGTACCAGATGGCAAATTCAAAGGCAAGGTATAATGTGTATTACCATTCTTCTAGAGAAAACTGATAGCATGAAGTTTGTTGCTGTCTGGCTTCAAAGAAATAAAACCTCTATCGAGATTACTCATGAGAAAATCTCTCACTTTGCATCATTCCTTCTTTAAATGAGGAACAAATCTTTCAAGTCTGAAGAACATTCGACTTTGCTTTTATCTTAGCCTGATTGTGCAAACAGAGCATAGTGACATCAGAAGTGAATCCAGACTCACAGTGGGTTCATATTTCCTACATTCCGTTCTTTGTTAAGTTTATGCCATTTTTCATTTTTGTAGATTATCCTTATGCATTATGTCATATTTCAGTCATAAAAATCCCTTCCAGTTAAACATCAAAGGGTACTCTATGTTAAAGAATGAGTATTTAATGGATCATATGTTTAAATCCAACTGCAGTTATTGGGAAGCTCATCATTCAAAATAACTGCATCTGCTTTGGTTAGTGGGCTGGTCTCTTGCCTGTTTTGATGATGAGATGTTGATTCACAGCCTCAAGACTGACTGTGATGCTGTATCCTACAAAGGAGGAGTAGCTGTTGGTTAGTTCTCCCAGCAGCAGAATTTTGAGGGTGGGACCTGGGACAAGGACTAGGATACAGCTTAAGATGGATAAACTTATGGGTGACTGAAAGAGACTGAACTCAAGAGTCATTTGTGTTTCTAGACGAAGACAATAATTTGTAATTTTCTACAAGAAAAAGTCAAAACCGTGATTGCAATTGTTATGATGGAAATCAATGTGTGTTTTTAGGAAGTTTTTTTCATCCAGGCCATTTAGCAATTCAGGTGATTTTGGACCAATGCTGTTTTAATACCTGGAATCAGTAAAAATAGCAGGTGCTGGAAGAAAATGTTGTCTCACTTGAACAATGCTTTTATTTATCTTAGATTAGTTTAGTTTCTTGCAGTACGTCATACAAACTTCAAGTCAGATGTAAACTCTTTGTGTACATTCCTACTCTTGCCAGCTGGGAAGAAACAAGCAAGATCTTCTTCTAGCAGCCAGAATGATTATTGATAGAGTGTCACTCAGTTACTGTGCTCCCACTGCCAAAAGGTGGGAGAGGAGGCTTTCAAGGATCAGACAGTGAGAAACCACTTGGAAGAAAAGAAAGAAAAGAAAGGCAGAATAAATGAACTGCAGGCATAAAGGGAAAGAGAATTTGCTAGACTTCTTCAGAAAATTTTGGCTCATTTTTTTGGAAATGGGAGCTCAGGGGACAGGGAATCATCCTTTCTAAGATGTTGGGAAGCTCATAGAGGTCTCAGGGGAACATAAGTTACAAAACAGAGAAATGTCACTAACAATATATCTGTCTGTTTTCCCTCTCTCACTCCTACTTTTTTCCATTGCCAGTGATTTAAAGTGGGCTTTGATTGGCCTGGTGGCCCTGGCGGGTGACTTCTCTAAAGAGAAAATAAACTACAGTATTTAAATGTAGTGTTTGATATAAGTGTGAGCCAAGCCTCACCTTTTTATGGCTGGAAAAGAAGGAAACACAAGAGACTTGTGATTTGACTGTAACAGTTATGCTAATAGCCAGATTGGCTGGTGTCAGTGTGCCTGAGACAGGCCTCAGCATTCTTCTGGCGTAAAGGAAGAAATCACAAGAGACACACTTTCGCTCTTTTTCCCTGTCTTAACCAGGTGTTTGTTATTTGATCTAAGCAGTGGATAGAATTGTGTATCCTCTTTTTTTCCTCTCTTGCATGTATTGGGTATTTAATCTCTCTCCACAGAACTGTGTTCTTTAAGTTTTATTCTGGTGGCCATTAAAAGCTAGAAGAAAGCAAAAAGACTTTTAGCTGAACACTAGCTATACTGGACAAATTTTCGTTTTGTGGTTCACAAAAATTAACTCCCAACAGTCCTCAGTATACTTGTGAAATACAAAAAAATGAAGAGAAGTATTTAGAAATGTAGGGCTTGCCATATTAAGTCTGGCTTGAGATCCATATTTTCTTGTATTTTGTCTCTGGGAGTGGCCAGATGTTAATTAAAGTAGTGTTTTTACATAAAATTTGAACGTGTGATTCCCTGCTCTGTTGCCAATATAACATCAATTTTGGCAGAGAAAATACATGGCATATGTTATTAGGCGAGCAAAAGGAGTTTTATGGACGAAACTAAAATAATATATCTTTGGCTTTGTTTGTGTAAAATAATTCACTGCTAATTGTTAGCAGATACTACACTGAAATACTGGGCTACATCCTAAGCTGATGCAAATCTTATAGCTCCATAGCAATCAGCAGGGCTCTTCTGAGAGACATATGCTCATGGTGTGATTCACAGTGAGAAAGACCGATTGCAATAACAGAAATTCCAGTTGAGAGTTAACTTTTCTTCACTTTTTCCCTCTTTGAAATCTATTTTAATGTCCTTTTCACTCTCAATTCAAAAAGTTATACTTCATTTGAATTTATATAGCAATTTAAACAGAAGCTTAATCTCGGTCTGATTCTCTACTGTTCAGTACCCTTTGTAGCCACTTCAGAATAAATGTGAAAGGTTTCCACTCGTATTTAGTGGCATTTGGTATTCATTTCATCCAAGTCTAAATGACAAAAAGGATAGAGGGCAACATATGATAGAAGTACAAAGCCCCAGTAGAACTAAAGCAAAGCAGTGGCTGTTTCTGTTCGTGCTTCTTTGACGGCAGTAGATTCATCGCAAAAAAGAGATATGTGTTTTGTGAAAACCAGGAGCACAGTATGTTCCGTGCCATGTCAGAAAGCTCTCTTTATAGTATTGTTTACAACAGACAACCAAAAAAGGCATAAAACTGTATCAGCCTTATAAAATGTCAATGCTAATTACATGTAAATTAGTATACACTTCCATTCATATTATGCATCTAAAAGTCAGACTGACTTCAAAATCCAGAAAAACAGAGTTGTTCACAGTATAACCTCAAGTTGTTTAATACATTTAAAAGGACTTTCAGCCGTATTTATGTTATATCTGATTTTAAATATATTTTCTAGAAAGTCCATACAGAAAATGGACATCAAAATGTGAAATACAAACATTCAGATAGATGAGATTAAAAAGTTAACTTGATTTCTTGGTGTCTTAAGCAGATTATTGTTTTTATTAAGGCTGAGAATTTCTAGCAAAGCAAGCTATTTATTTGCTGTTAGCTTTCAAACGATAGTTTTTTATTGTTATTTGCATTAGGTACCAAGCATATCAAATACTCCATCACACGCTAATGCTGAATTGGTTATTTCAAACCTGTTAAGTTATGTATACTTTGGCAAAGGAAGAGAGAACACTCCTACTAAAAGACTCAGCAAATATGGAGAATGTTTTTCATAAGTTCCAAAGAAAAGTTAATTAACAAACCGTATGGGAGTAAATAGGAATGAAAAAAGATGCTGTGCTAGCATAAAGACATCAGACTGAATAAAGGCAATCATATGTGCATTCCAGAGGAGAAATAAAAGCACTATTTTTTCATTCAGAGAGCACCTCTGAGTCTGATACAGTAACTCTGGTAATAATATCTTAGTGACTTATGGTCAAATGCAAAACAGTTTTAGGCTTTTTCATTGAAAAGTATGATCTAGAGAAACTTTCCTCAGTAGCTCCCTGGCACGGGAACCTCCGGCAACTGAGTTCCCCTGTGCCTGCAGCTCTCTGTACATATTAGCAGGGCTGCCTGGCCTCAAAATCTGGTTTTCTAGCACCCACCTAAATCTGGCTAGATGTAAATTAAAACCTCTAAATCAAACTCAATTTGGTCACTTCAAATAACATTGTCAATATATGTGACACTATGCGCAGCAAGTAAAAGTTCACAGAAAAGAAGGGTTCTTCCTGACAAATTAAAAAAGGGAGGGAAATATATGTTATTGCATAGTCTGTACTAGAGAGCTGCTGCTAAAAGGTTAGCCTGCAGGATAGGATATGATGCCCCATCCAGTTTGGGCACTCTCACCAGAGGTGGGGCATCCAGAAGCCACAGCTTTGTAGTAGTGTTCATCTCATGTACAAGGCTGCTTGAATATGGTTTCCGCCACCAAGAGTGTGGGGCTTGGGTTGGTGGAGGGTTTGTGTGGTGTTGTGTTCTGTTTGGTTGGTTGTAGTTTTTGTTTTGTTGTTTGTTTTTGGTTTTTTTTTTTCTTTTCCAGTGGTTGTCTTTTTAAATTATTGCTATGTCTAATTCAGGACAAAAATGGATGGGTAGGTAGGAGATCTGAATATCCTTAGACTGAAACAGGAACTAAATCCAGACTATTTACTTTCTGGACAGAAGGTTCAAACTAGTATATAACATTTTGAGTGAAGGAGACAATAATCAACATGGCTTTATGTTATTTACTCATTTTTACAATCCCTTAAACATCTGCCCCCAGGAGTAGCTGAAACACTTCGGTACAGCTTCTCATATGTGTAGGAGTTCAATTACACTTGATTAATCTCCATCAAGTCCTCAACTACTTCTGAAGGCTAAAGATTGAAGATCCCTGGTCCTGTTAAAAATCAGTACAATGTAGCTTCCTAAATATGCATTGGTTCAGTAGAAGGGATTGCTGTCCCACATCAGAGACACCCAAGCCATTCACAAGCTTGGTCCTTGTGAATGAAAAGTGTATTCCATCACAAAGATTCACCTGGAAACAGGCAGCACTTGGAATATTGTACTACAGCAATCAGTGAAAATATTTGGGGAGTCACATGGTACTCATTTATGGTGTTGTTACCTATGCGGATATGGAAAGGAGTTCATATAAATATTTAATATACCATTAATGAAACCTATAGAGACTCCAAAAAATGCATGTTTTACCTGATTCCATGATAAGTAATTAGAGTGGTGACTAGCAACTGTAATTGAAATCAGGCCTTGTTTGTATGGAAAAATACGCAAACATATAATAAGAGTTTTTCCTGATCTTGAAAGAAATGATAGAAAATATCACATGTCAACATTGTTGTTATTTATTATAATGTCTTAAACAAACCTCTTGTGGTAACCTTGAAATTTCAAGAAAGATAGAAAAGAGTATTATAGCATATTTAAAACTATTCTATCCTGTGACAACTGGGTCATAATTAACATCCTACCTGGGGAATAATTAATATAGGTTCTATTTCATCTTATTTATGAGCTAAGTGCAAAGGTTAATGTTAATATTCTCTGCATATTCACACAAGGTAAGAATGCATTCATTTGCAGCTGTGTCTGTGAAATAAGTCAGATCTCCTTTTGGAGTTTGAAATTGTCTTTGAAGCAGTGCACTAAGAAAGTACTTTGGGTGCAGAGGTTAACAACCCATTTGATTTAATCTGTAGCATCTTTGTGCAAATCTTTGCTGTCAGTAGCTTAACATTCCAAGTCATCAGGAACAATTAGGGGAACTTAAAGTTAACTTCCTGCAAACATTACTATAGGCAAAGCTCATCTAACATTGGAGAAAAAACCCAGGTCAGATTAATTTTGAAGTTCAAAGACAGATAGAATATTGTGCAGTTCTAAATCAGCTCTGAAGCTGATTCACTAAGTCCCCCAATTGTTGATATAGAGACAATTTTTTAGTGTGGTTTATAAGGGAAATACAATACCCTGCGCTTTTTTTCCT
>VYXC01010946.1:1339912-1389835 GCA_013397175.1 Platysteira castanea
GCCCATGGTGAGGGAGCTGTGCCCCTACAGCCCATGGAAGTTGATATTGGAGCAGAGATCCACCTTCAGCTGGTGGAAAATCCCATGCCAGAGCAGATGGATGCCTGGAGAAACCTGTGACCCCGTGGAAGGCATGTGCTGCAGCAGGCTTCTGGCAGGATGTGTGGATCTGTGGAGAGAGAAGCCCATGCTGGATCAAGTTTGCTGGCAGAACCTGTGACGCTGTGAGGACCCAGCCTGGAGCAGCCAGTTCCTGAAGGACTGCGCCCTGTGGAAGGGACTAATGCTGGAGCAGCGGGTGAAGAACTGCAGCCTGTGGGAATGGCTTACATTGGAGAAATTCATGGGAGACGTTTTCCAGTGGGAGAGACGCCATGCTGGAGTAGGGGAAGAGTGTGAGGAGTCCTCCTGCTGAGGAGGAAGGAGCAGCAGAAACAATGTGTGATGAACTGACCACAGCCCCCATTCCCCTGTGCAGATGTTGGAGAAAGTGTGGAGCAATAGGAAAAGTTGAGCCTGGAAAGAAGGGAGGGGTGGTTGGAAGGTGTTTTAAGATTTGGTTTTATTTATTATCATCCTACTCTGATTTGGTTGTAGTAAATTAAACCAACTTTCCCAAGCTGAGTCTGTTTTGCCCATGAGGGTAAGCTCCCTGACCTTATCGTAACCACGAGCCTTTTGCTATATTTTCCCTCCCCTGTGCAGTAGAGATGGGGAGTGACAGAGCAGCCTTTGGTGGGCACCTGGAGTCCAGCCAGGGTCAACCCACAACAACAGCTAAACTTGCTATTTTGGTCATGTTCATACCTTTGATAAGCAAAGAAGTCTTTCTGTAGTGAACACAACTGCATGCTAATTCTTTCTTCAGAAATATTTCTTTCCCTTCTAAATGTAAAGATGCATTTTTGACCACATGGAAAATTTGTATACATAAACATACCGCTTCATTTATTTCAGAGAAATCTCCAGGTCACATAGGACCTTGTAACAGAGGCATAACAGTGTTGAAACTGTCTTTATGCTCTACAGCTTGTCTTTTTCACTTTCGCTGAGGCAAATTCTCCCACTTCAAAAAGACACAGGAACTTTTTCTCGAAAAGATAAGAGGCTCATCCTTGCTCACCTTTCACTATGACCTTTGTGTGTGCTAGTTAGGAAGAACTTCATGTTTATGCTTGATAGCTGCACTTGGAGACCTTTCCTGGCCTATGTTCCAGTGAATCCCACATTTATTTGGATATCACAGAATGGTTATTTAAAATCTGTGGAATTCATGTCCCTTAAATTTAGTTTCTGTGGTGATTCATTCAAAACTTATATTCAGCACTGCAAATAATTTCATGTTGCTGATTGCTATCCATTTCTTTCCTCACTGTATCTGTTGTAGCATAGTCGAAGTGCTCATGAAGTAGCAGTAAAACAAGAGGTTTAACTTATATCATAGACTTCACATCCTGCGTCTATGCTCTCTCTGATCTGGGTGTAGGGGTGACTCGAGGATTTTCTGGAGCAGTAGATTAAGCCTGCCTTAACAATGAGGTCTGCCCAAAGCCCAGGAAGACAGGTAGGCAGTCAGGCAGGTGCTGGAGACATCTCAGGTGTTTCAAGGTTAGGCTAAGCAGTAAAAGACAGGATACATAGTGAAGACAAAGCCTTCACTATATCAGCTGATTATGCTATCACATTTTTAAATATAATGCCACTGTGGTGATCACCAAATACCATGCCATTTAGGGTTATTAACTTTTTAATGATTTATTGCTTGCAATACATGATGAGAAAGTTTGATCTCACGCTCCTGTCTTAATTTGAATTGATTTTTCTTTGCTGTTAAAGAAATTACCTCTTGAAAAGGCCTCAGTCAGGAGAGTGGAATGCACGTCAGTTTAGCAGAAACTGAAGGAAATAAAAACCACTTCTATCTGCATGTTGTAGGAGTTTGGCACTGAACACAATAATAGCACTCCTGAGTGGTTAGTCACAAGGGTATCCAGCTGTTAAAAAAAGTTCAGATTTGGCTTTAAGTCAGGCACTATAGTTTTTCAGCAGGACTGGAAATGTACAAAGCAGAAAATGTTTTTTTGATAGTGCCAAAAAGAGTTTGATTTACCCGGAGCTCAGCACTACAGGTATTGGACTCCACCCCTACCCCTCCAGCTTTGAGAGGAGATGCAGTTGTGCAGACTAATGGTGTCGATGTCTGCAAAAGGTAAAAAAAAATTATCAGCTTCAATGACCAATAGGAATACTCCTATTCATATTTTGCATTATTCATTTACCATGAAATGAGAATATGCTCAAATAAAGCATACTGGAAGCAGTATTTTCTCTATGAATGAGGTTTTTATTGTTTAGTAGGAGAAATTTTCCCTGAAGCAGGAAATAAATCCACACGTTTTCATGCTTTTTTCATGTCTTTCTCCTTTTTATGATTAATCCTCCTAAGAATGCATAGTGGTTTGCTATCAGCTTTATTTCTCATTGTTCCAAAGCTAATAATAACCGCCCTGTGATTAAAATTTTTGTTCTTCTAGACTAGTTTATTGGATGGGTGCAAGAGAAATTCCTAGGTATGTGTTTCCAAGAGACAGTGGAAGTTTTATTATTCTTGTTGCTACTTCTGTTTTTAAGTGGACAGATGTATTTCTAAAAGAATTGATCCAGTTTTAGAGACTTACTTGATTAAGACAGAAAGCTACTAAATAGAAGTGTGCATGAACAGCTCACATGTTCAGGTATGAGCTTTTGCACCCCACTGACATGTACCATCTTTCTCTCTCTTTAGTCAGCTTTCTCTCGAGGCTGCCAGCAGCACACTTCTAATTGGCTAACTCATTTCTATTTTATAACTTGGTCTCTCTACTTCTTAATAATTACTTTTCCTCCTCCTGCAGATCAGTTTGTTGCTAGCTCTGTCCCCACTAATGCTCATCACAGCTACTCTTGTGTGAAATCAGTAGTGGGATATGTAGTCCCCTGTGTCTCTCTTGAACATTTTCTAAGTTTACTGTCAGCTTTGGTAGTGGTCATTCAAAAATTGTATCTTGTTTGTGGTTTCTACTTTTAATGGCAGTGTTTATATATAATTATCATAGAATCACAGAATGGCATGGGTTGGATGGGACCTTAAAAATCATCTAGTTCCAAGGCCCCTGCCACGGGCAGGGACACCTTCCACTAGATCAGGTTGCTCAAAGCTGCATCCAACCCGGCCTTGAACACTACCAGGGTTGGAGCATCCACAACTTCTCTGGCAACCTGTTCCAGTGCCTCACCCCCCTCACAGTAAGGAATTTCTTCCTACCTACTCTCTTTCAGTTTAAAGCCCTTATCTTTTCTCTTGTCCTTAGATGCTTCTCCAAAAAGTCCCTCTCCAGCCCCTTTTTAGGCTGTCTTTAGGTATGGGAAGGCTTCTACAAGGTCTCCACAGAGCCTTCTTTTCCCTGGGCTGAACAATCCCAATTGCCAAAGCATTTTCTCATGGGAGAGGTGCTCCATCTCTCTAATCATCTTGGCGGCCATCCTCTGGGGGTCCCACCCCAACAGGTCCATGTCCTTCCTGTGGTGGGGGACCCCACAGTTGGATGCAGTGCTCCAGGTGGGAAGCAGTATTACAGGTGGAAGTATTATATAAATTATAGCTATATAGAATCTAATATAAATGATATTTCCATAAAATGTTTCTATCTTTTCATGAAATCTTGCTTTACTTTCACCTCCCTTGTGAGAAAGAACTGACTACACATGTACCAGGCATTTGAATGTATTCATGTGAGAGCTTATTCTGCAAATGTTCTTTGTGTGATAGCAACCCAGCTGTCTGACCTTTAAAGAACACCAAATTCTTTAGGAAATTAGGCTTTCAGAAGGACACTGTAAAGGCAAGGAAAGCTGATGAATACAAAGCACATGAAAACAGAGATTGGACTGAAAACTGGCTGTATTTCAGATTTACAGAACTTTTCTTTTGTCACTTCTCTAGTCTTTGTTTCTTTGTGCTTTGTCTCTTTCTAACATCTAGTTTAGGAAAAGAAAAAAATGATGCTAAAATAGCTTATATGCTGTCACAACATAAAAAACCCCAGGCGTTAAATGTGATTGTAAGTTTCCATGGCCCACTGCAATTTTACTCATTGTTCTGCTCATGTACTCTAATGTCTGCTTTTGATATCTGAGTGTGCTTGAGAGCCACTTAAATTTTCCACTCTGAGACATGAATTCCCACAATCTCTAAATGCCATGTGCCTGTCTGGAGCAAGAGAAGCACTCAGGTGAGGCAGGAATTCAGGGAGGCAGCAGCAGCTTACAACACATAGGACAGTTCAGATTTTGAGCAGGGTTGGGAACTATTGTACAGCCCTGAGGCTGTGAGAGATAAAGTAAAGCCATGTCACAGTTCCTGACCTTGCTGGGATGGCTTGAAGCTCAGTTCAAACTTGCTGCCAGAGCTCTTACCTGGTTTTTCAGCCAGGTTTGTCTGCACAGCAAGCTATGTTGTGTCATAGCGGTAGTACTTGCAGCATCCATCATTCTTATTTTAGAGTTAGAGTGAATTGTGCTGGGTAATGACAGCTTGTCAGCTGCCTGAGGTTGAAAAGAGAAGAGTAACAGAGGGACATTTTGAAGATGATGATGCCTTTTTTTTTTTTATTTGGGCCCTGTATGTATAAGATACAAGCCTGAAAATGCATACCCCCAAATTGATTGTCTTTCTTCTTAACCAAGGCTGGGAAAATTAAATGCTAGGGCCACAGATTGTGGGACAAACACAGAGAAAACCCACTGCTCTACAAGAAAATCCTAAAAAAAAATGTAGTGTCCTGAAGATTTTTCCCATGACACCTCTACTTGTCATGGCTGGGACAACTGATCTCTGTTTCTACAACTCACAGCATAATGAAATCTGAGCTTCCTTCTTCTAGATGCAACACTAGGTGTCCAGACCTGCTCAGAAAATCTGAGATAAGAGATGAATTCATACCAGACATCTAGTGATATCTTTTCTTGCACTGATTTCCTTTGCAAGTGAGACCAGTGACTTAGGAGTCAAGGCTATAACTTGAACATAACCTAAGTATGTCAATTAAAAAAACCCCAAAACAAAACAGCTGCCTTGGTACGTTCACCTCTTAAAAAATAAAAAATCTTGCCCCAAACCACTGTTTAAGATTAATGTTTCCTCCGTTCTCACACTATTAATACATTCAAAAAGTTGCTGCAGTGCAACTTGTCCTATCCTCTTCATCAAGAGTAAGGAGATGTATTTATACATTTTAAAAAAGATGTTTTGGTGTTCTCTAACCTGTAACAGGAGCTGTGCTAAGGATAGAAGTGGTAGAAGAATATGACTGTTGATCTTAGATGTGAATTTGCACTTCTTTGGAGTATGCTGGACTATCTTAAAAACATGGGAAAGAAAATTTAAGATTTCCCTTCTCTGTTTATCTAATGATAATGTGCTACATTTATCCTGGCATACTCAGAGTATGTGCTTTTCAGAACGAGTAGAAACCATCTCTTTTTCCCAGCTGATGACATCACATTGTGTTGATTTTTTCTGTTTTGCTTTTATCTTGTTCTTTTACTCAGAGCTTGGATTAAAACACGAGAGACGCAGATTCTTCTTTGTGGCTTAGGTGTTTATTATTTCTTATCTATGGTACAGGCGGTACTTCTAAGTTAACAAGGTGGAAAATGGCTGCAAAGTCCTTCTTCCAAGGCCTTTTGAAGGCCAAACTATCCAATTATATAATGCCAATGAATTTATTTTTACTTATAACCCAATAATCTGTTAACTTGACCTCTGCATTGCTGATTTTTCTGTCCAGTCACTAACTTGCTTGAACTTATGAAGAAGGAAGAAAGAAGAAGTGCTAACCACTACCCTAAAGCCTCCATCTTGTTACCTGTATACATACATCACTATGGCCCAAAACCTAGATTTCTATACTTTCACCCAGTGATCTGACACACTTCTACTAATTACACACTAACAATCTCAGTGTTATCACATACCTTTGGAAGCCTTTTCCAGGGCCTCAGGTCAAATGCAGTGCATTTTTGAGGATCAGTGCTTGTCAGCTCTGAGACATTAAAATTCTCAGAATCCAGGGTTCCAACAACATTGAACTTACATAGCATAGTGTGAGAAAATATGAATTTTCTAGGAATCATTTGATGAGTACACCTGAAGGAAGAAGGGCAGAAAGGGTTTATGTATGAAGGAACTTAAACAATGGTTTTAATAGTAATGAGGGAGCACAATGACACCTGAGTGGTATAAAGAGGGACTAGGTAAATACAATGGAGAAAAATGAGGAATCAGAAAATATTATATAGGTTATATAAGGAATTTCCTTATGAAGAAAATCCTGCCTACAACTAATAATCTTGTGCGTTTGCCTCCAAAGGCATATTAAAAGTGCTGCTGAAAATTTAAAGGAAAAGAACAAAAATATTTGAGATATATGATAGGAACATGCCAAAGTGTCATAGGCTCAGCCAAATTTTTATTGCCATCATTCATAGTCCATATTGAAAAACATGGACTTGTGTTTAGCTCTTTCTTTTTCGCCGTGACAACAACTGTTAGTTATTTTCTGTCATACCTTTCTTGCAGATTATTTTTCTCTCCAGATACTACCTCCAGTGAAACATCTTTTAGGCTTCTCTTTCTCTTTTATCTTTGTTCCTCCTGTGGACAAAGGAATAATTTCTGCTTTTACACCAGCTTTATGATTATTGCTCAGTGGAAGCTTTTGTGAGGCAGCAAACTGTATAAGAATTTATGATTTTTGGAGCACTTTTCACTAGAAAGTTGTGCTGTCCTAAACAAGTAAGAGAAAAACTTTCTCTGTGATATGGAGATGTACACTGAACATTTTAGGGAAGTCTTTTCTCTCCTCATGTCTTTTTCTAGTTTCATCTCTAGGCAGCAGAATGATATTTTTCTCCTTTCCACACCTGTTGTCATTCTTTTCCTCCGTTTGCTCTCCCCACTTCTTTATTTTGCAGTCGTTTCTTGCCTTCTGCAATACTTCTCAGCAAAGTTCAGTGCAAAGTATCATTTAGCCAGAATCCAGTTTAAGACGACAGTGATAATTTAAGTCAAACTTTATGCTTGTTGCTGTTGTCATGGAGAGTATGTGATAACACCCATACTCATGGAACATCTTATTTTCCTGCTGCAGCCCACACAATGAACCATCACGAGAGGAAGGTCAGGAGGAAGGCTGGCAGACCTCTTTGAACTTCTTTACCAGGGAGTTGCTATTATACTCCTGTGAAAACTTCTTCTCAACTCCTTATCTCTTTGAGCACTGACTGTGATTTCTTTTCAGCTCACTTTCTGACCCTCTTCCTTGCTTGGTCCTTTTTCACTCTGATGAAACTTTAGATCATGTGAATTGATTCCACCAACAAAATGTGTCATGTTTTCTTGCTTCTCAGCTTCTTGCCCCAGACTTGTACTGCAAATTAAATCTATCTGATTTACAGTGTCTGTCACGTACTTTTTATTTTTCCCTTTTCTTCTCACCTGAAATATTTCTGTGAGAGTGAATTACTGATGAAACAACTTTAATATGCTCTGAAGATCATGTACCTCTGAAATTACTGATGACACCTTCAAAATCTCAAAACAGATTTAAAATCTCGCCCTAAGAACTTGACTCTGTACTGGCAAAGAGGGAGGTGTTCAAGTGATTTTTGTGCATGTATTTTTAGGGATATATAAAAAAATAAATTTCAGCTTGATTTATTAAAGCATTAGGAAAAGAGAAAAATAAATCTACGAAAAATCACACTGGCTTTGGTAAGTGAAATAGGCTTGCTTTTCTTTACTAACTGTGACTAAAGATTGTTTTAAACTGATGTTATTCTGGCTGGTAGAATGTGGGCAAAACATAGAAGTGTTTTAGACAGGATTCAGGTTGTATTCTGACGTAACATTAACCTGTTTAGAGTCTGAATACTTCAAAGGCTCCAAGAAAAAACAAGTATCCTGTACCATTGCCAGAGAATAACTCATTGAATCCTTTCAAAGCTCAGAACACCTGAAGTTTCTCAATTCTTTGTGTATAAACACACAAATACTTGTACTGTAACATATATTTCTGAAAATAGTAGGTGTTGTTATTGGACCACAGCTTAGCAGTTACAGCTTTTGAGTTCCTGTAATAAGAAATAAAGAACATTGTTTTGTACAAAGAGACACTTTCAAAAACACTAAAATATGATGTTGGGAAAGAATTCCTCCTTAGAATCTTCTTATTGAGTTTTCATGACCTTACATGTCATAAAGAAAATACAAACTTCATTGTTTGCTTTGATGTTGGAACCATGAGGAACCAATGACATTGCTGGGGACATAGTGTTAAATAGAATGCAATACTTGGCTGTTTTAAGGCAGTTTGAGTAGTGACCCTTTCCAGAATAGTGAAACAGGTGCCAGATTCATATAGAATTATTTTCATGCTAAATTTGACACAAATTTTTACCAAACGCAGAAGTGACCTTATGGCTGCAAAGGTGGGGATGCACTAGGTCTCTTTTGCAAGATGAATTCATGCAAATGTTTTTGTATTCCTCCTCTTAACATCCCAGAGTAATGTCTTCCTGAAGAAGAAACTCTGTGGGTTGATGAACTCTACAAAAAAGAAGAATCTTCTTACATAAGCTTTTTTTTTTTTTAGGTTAACATCTTCTTGTTGTAATAACCTAAAACAAACTACATATAGGTAGGTAAACAAAATGATTCTTTAATGAACTGTCACAATATAGTGCAATATAGATCTCAGGGTAACTGACATATAAATCCCCTTTATACTGTCTGAACAATTACACTGGATTTGTGACTGACAACTGTGGATAAACATCTTAGTTTGTAATGTGGCCAGACTCAGGTTTCATGACTGAGAAGTCCATTAAATGTCACCACACCAATTCCTCTTCTCCATGCATTTTTTAGCATTCAAGGGAAAGAAGAGGTTGATATCTTTTGGGTACCAAAATGTCAATGTGTGTATGTGGTCTATTATTTTGCAAAAAAATATTGTACTTTCTCTAGTTTCTCATTAACTGGGATTTAGTTATTCTAGCTAGATAATTTGCCTTTAGCCCATTTGTCTTAATAAGTGGAGTACTGCAATATAAGGTGGGAATGGTAAATTCCCTGTCTTTTTCTTGCTGACTGGAACTTGGAAGTTTTTGTTGTTGAAATGAAAGGATATCCTCCCTACTACATCTGCAGATATCTCAAGTTACATAGCACAAAGTTGTTTGGTATGTATAGTTTTATATATAGTGTTTAATCTGATAAATGTATAACTTTTACTCGAGTGGTCCTTATTGCTAGGACTTCTAAATCACACCTACCACACAGCTGAGTCTATACCATAGAATCATTGAATTGTTTAGGTTGAACAAGACAAGAAGATTTTTGAGTCCAGCCATTAACCTAACATGGTTAAGGCGTGAGATTCTCCACGAGCTGCAGGTGAATCTCTGCTCCATTCTGAGCTGCAGTGGCACAGCTGTCTCGCGATGGGCTGTCTGCAGCACAGGCTGCAGAGGAATCTCTGTTCCAACATCTGGAGCACCTCCTCTGCCTCCTTCACCTTGGTGTCTGCAGGGCTCTTTCACTCATATATTCTCACTTCTGTCTTCTTTGTCTCCAGTTGTTTCTCTGCAATAACTTCTTTCCCCTTCTGAAATGCGTTATCCCAGAGACACTACCACCACCGCTGATGGGCTCCTCTGCCATGGGGCTGGCTGGCATTGGCTGTGTCAGACATGGGGGAAGCTTCTGGCAGCTTCTCACAGAAGTCACACCTCCAGCCCCTCACTGCAAAAACGTTGCCACACAAACCTAATACATTAAGACAAGGAATTTCATTTTTCTGGCACTTTGAAAGAATAAATGGAAAATATTTGCTTCCTAGGTTTGGATTTTTTAGTATTGCTTAACTTCTCTTCTGAGGACCACATATTTAAACACAAAAGAGACCTTTGTAGAAACAAAGTGTTAGGTTTTTTTTTTTCCACTTGGATTGTTTAGGTTTTTTTTCAGTGCTACAAGTATTTATGTGCACCTGAAAAAAAATCGTTAGTGAAAAGGCAGAACTCACTCCCAAAATTCTAAATTCTGGGTGGTACTACTGATTTTAACTGTGTAAGTTTAAGCATGTGCATAGGAATTCTGAAAGCTCAAAGATGACATATCTGCATAAATTGAGGCACACATTTTGATTTGTAATTCACTGGGTTTGGGATGAAGTACCTAGCTTCATAAAGTAATATTAGTTCTGAGAGTCATTTAAATATCTCTATCCTGTCTGTTGATATAATTCCAGAGAATCTTCACTGTACTAAAAAAAAGGTAAAAGTACAAAAAAAGCTTCCTAAATATTCAAGTCACTTGACCAGGGAACTTTGTGTCTGAGAACAAAGGTCTGCAACCATGACTTCTGGAGCTTTTGTTAGTGTCAGCATCACCCCCCTACTTAGCTTTCATTCACCTTTTTTTTCTATGGTAGGGTAAGAGTTTTCACTAGAATGACAATTAATTGCCATTGCTCATGAGGGAATGTGGTAGCTGATTTGTGTTGCTGGATAACCAGATGCACATTTCACATTTTTTAATCCAGAGCATAATCAGTTTTCATTGATGGATAAATAAAATCTCTGGGCTTCTGGAACATGACTTAGAAGAGGGCAGTAATACTTCTGGTCTTAGTGCCAAACTAGCAACAGCTTTTTCAAGTGGCATTATTAGAAGATAGGAAATATCTTGTTTTGAGGTTTTTATGAGTACATACTCAAAGATGCTGTGCTAGGCTCAGACAACTTTAATATTTGGTTTCACTGTCAGGGAAAATTCAACTGTTTAACTCCTATTGTTGAAAAATGACAAGTTCTCAATTATTCTTTATTTATAAAACTCCATTTCCAGAGATCAATACTACACTCTGAGAGAAATATGGCTTCAATTTGTCTCTTGGATGGAGTGTTTTTATCAGCATACAGAGTTTCTTATAAAATATACCCTGAAGAGAATATAAAAAATAAAATCTTAATATTTTTCTAAATGCTCCATCTGATTGATATATTCCCAGCAGTGTTTTAACTGCTTCATTGCTGTGACTTTCACGCTAATTTTGACAGTAGAAGTTTTACGCATTTGCAAAGCAAAATAGGAAAGTTTAGAGTAAAGTAGCTGATATTTGGTACTGAAAACCAAAGCAAAAAATTCTGTCCCCTCTGGTGCCATTACCAATTGGATGTTTGACAGGAAACCAGTGAGTAATTCTACAATTTTTTCTACCGTTTATATTAGAGTTCAGTGTGTTCATTTTGTTCCTGCAGTGTTTGATCATTAATTTATTTTTTTATCAATATGAAACTGTTTATAACAAATTTGTCTGGAGATTTACATTTTGAATTGACTATATCTATTCATTACACACTTCAGGGACTTAATTCAGTCCCCAGATTTCTGTAATAGCTCCTTATGGACTTTTGGGAATTCTCAAATAAATTAAGTTGTCCTAGCCCTACTGGCTTAAATGGAAATATGATAATTTACAGTTAAATATCTCTACCCCAACAATCGTTAACTAACATATGAAGATCAAAATCACTAGGAAAATAGATATTGCTGTCACAACTCAATCTGAAAAACAAAGCAAGCTGACATCTGCAGTTGTTTAAGGCTGTTCATTTCATATGAGTTTTTTAACAGTTTGGAGAGAACAGATTTGGGGAACATGCCATAAAGTCTGAGAGGGTTATACTTAAGAGCTTAAAGCAATCAGTTAGTTCAGGGGATTCTTTCATGGTGTATTCCTGCCTTGTGTGTCTTCTTTTCCATTAATAATATAGCTTTAGTTGATACTGTCTTATTTAGGGACCTTAATTTCATTTTGTGTTGCATTGTTGTTTCTCATTTTCTTAAAATAGAAAAAAATTTGAAATTTAAATATGTGTGTTTCCAGTGTGCAGAAAACTAGACCAAGTGAGATGAAGCTTATCAGTTATTCAAACATATTCCAGCTCCAAATAAAATAGAACTTGATTTCATGGCATGTAGGTTAAATGTTGTTGTTCCATTAAAAGAAGTATTTAAGATTTTCTTTCCATACTTATCTTTATCACACCAAACCATGGTACTCCTGGAGAGCCAGACAGAAAATAAAACCAGGTTCTTGAGCATATGATTAAACAAGGACTGGTTTTCTTAACAATGAAAACCTAATTTGTTAGTTCATATGCATGCAATCTGAAGCAGCAAAGAAAAATAAGATTGTAACATTTTTATTTGATATCAAATTGGAACTATGATATTTGTTGCTTTGTTACAAAATTGTTAGAAAAATTGCAGAATAATATAATGAAATTAAAATAAATGGAGGAAAACATCTTGGAATATATAATTTAAATCATCTGAACACACAGAGCTAAAGTAAGTCAGATAAAATCATGCCTTACAAATAAGAGTTTCTCTCAGTTGGCTTTCAAGACATCTGGATTTAAAGTTTGGGCCTAGGCAACTATATTGCACATGCCTAAAACAAGGTTGGAGGAATCCTGCTATACCAGAGAAATGTACCAGAAGTTTTCCTTTTGTAGCAGCAGATTATATGTGTCCAGTTATATCCTGTCTTATTAGTACTTCAATTAGCACATAAAAATGATTTCCAGAGAAAGTATTAAAAGTTCATTTCTGTTTACAATGGACCACCTCAAAGAGCACAAATTGATCATCAGCCCATGGACTTGTCAACTGGTCAGGTCTCCCTGTGTTCTGAGCAGAGGAGAAGTTTCAGCATAATGCAAATTAACCAAGATTTTAAAAACATGAAGACATTTCACACATATAAAAATTATTTTAAATGTAAGCATAATCTCTGGGACAACAGTTTGAAAATTACAGTATTTCTAATAATTTACACACAAAAAGGCAGGCCAGGCTGTTTCAGAACTGAATCTTTTATCTGTGACCTTTCTATTGTGATATGGAAGTCCTATTTTTTACTGTTATACTGCTGCTACCAGTAAGTTTTGTATTATTCTGATCCCATGGATATTTTTTCTTTGTGATATGATTCACTTCACAGTTTGGTGTTTTCAGTAAACTACCTTCAAAGATGAATTTTAATAATTTCCTTATCAGCATATTTAAAAGTAAAACTGATCATAGTTTAGTTTACTAGTTTTTCAGCATGCATGTTGCAATCAGATGCTGGAATTACAATTAATGAAATAATCCTGCTGATTATTTAGATGCAGATAAAGAAATTTGCCACAGTGCTTTTCAAGCCTTGGGACATTTCAGGTATTTATGATTATATTTTAAGTTGTAATAAGAATGTCATTTCCCTTCTCCTGAGATGTAAAATACTGGATGCTCACTGCACAGCTTGAGGTATTTGGATTTTAAATTTTTTTTCCCATAAAACTATGTTCACTAACACAAATTATAGCTCATTAAAATACGTGTTTCTGAATGTCTTTCAGAAGTATCTCCTGTAAAAATTTGAGATGAAATAGAATGTGTAATCAAAACAAACTCCCCCATACAAATTCCACAGTTTGGAAAGTCCCTCTATGTTTTTTTCCTCCCACATAGTGGATTTAGGAGAAAAACAAAAAAATCCTCAGCATGTTCTGCTGCCTCTGCTTGTACTTTTTGGCACATCCCTAATTGTCATTCATATTGTATATCCAGAATTTGTCAATTTTTTGTTCACTGTTAATTAATGCAATGTCACCTATATATTATTGTACTCTATACAATCTTGGAAGTCATACTGTTAATATAGTCTTTCACACTACAAGTGTTCTGGTACTTTTGATTAGTTTCAGAGATGATTCAGCAACAAACTACTTAAAATCACTTATTTATCAGTTATTAATACAATTTAAATTAACTGTGGTGTCATAATATATATGTAATTTTATATGCATTAGAAAACTTTTATTTATTCAAATGAATGATTGGTTGATTTTACAGCATTGTTCATTTTAAGAAGATAAAACCAGACAAAAATATCAACAAATTCAACTGCTTTGCATGGACATCCTTTGAATTTACAAACCATGGCCTTTTCCTTACTGTAGCATTTGACTGTAGTCCCACCTGCAAGAGACTGCAGTTCCACCTCCCAGGACACTGATTCGCTTCTGCTCGAGGTGCAGAAGACAGAATCACTCCCAGGTGTGTCCATGAGTTCAGCTGGAAGCCTTCAGTGAATGTCAGGTAATGCCTTCCCTCTGGCACACAAGTGTTTTGGGAGGGAAATCACTTTGGAAAGAGAGGTTCCTGCAGCAGATGGTCTGTGTGGAGGTGCTTCTGAGCGCACTTTCCCCGACCCACTAATTATCTATGAGCATTCGCAATCTGTGTAAGAATTGATTTGAAATGTATGTTCAATCATGTTTAAATATTCAGCTGTTCAGGACCCAACATTCTTTGTCCATTGCATCCTCTAACAAATACCTCTAAACTTTGTGACAGTTTTGCGTCTTTTAGGTAGGTTTACATTAACTAGTTCTATAGGCTTCGTTATCTATACAAGCCCACATGTTAATTTAGCGTGGCCTGGTTCACATTTTGACGGACTGTGAACCCAACTTTCATAGTGCTTGGGTTGAGTTCTTATGTTGAGTTTAGAGGAATGAAATATTGCTCCAGTTTGAGTTTGGCTTGGTTTGGGGTTTTTGGCACTTTTTGATTTATTTATTTTGTTTAATAGCTGGTTCTTATTCATGTAAAAGACATTTAGGGTTTGTGGTGGGACAGGAGACTCGCATAATTCAGCTTTGAAGAATCTCAGACGTAATAGATGGAGTGATTGTTTTATCTGTAGCTGTGTTTTTTTGTCTGCTTGTCTGTAAAACAAACAAGTCGGGTTTAGATATTTCTGCAGAGCTATATAATTTAAGCCTGCAAATTATGATTGGAGTGTATAAAACTGTCTTCTTGCTTTGTGTCAATTCCTGAAGCAACAAGTATTTCCTGACAAGAACAGAAACCATCCTGCAGCAATCTATCTGTCAAAAGATTGGTCACATACATCCTTCACTGAAGTGTATGTGTGTATTTATTTTCTTTATAGATTACTTAATAAAACTTGTTGAATTAATGTGTTTATGGTTTACGGCAGGAATAATTCCTACTCAACAGTTGCAGAAAATCTTTAGTCTGTTTTAAAACAAATCAGAATCTGGCTAGTTTACAAGAAATTACTTTCAAATTACCTCCTAATGCTAACAATCTCTAGGTCCACTGGATACCAAATATCTAGATTGCTCATAGTCCAAACTATGGAGAACAATGGAGATGCTGAAAAATAGCTTTCTCCTGACCAAAGAAAAGACAATATTTCATACCACGAATATTTTCTTTTCCAAATTTTCTCTTTAAAATGTAGATAATAGGCAGAAATTTACTAAAAAAACCCCCTAGCCCTTTCTGTGTAGTCTTCGAGAACAGGTAAAGATGACAAAAGAGCTTAGCAAATAACATTACATCACCTTAAAAACCAAATATGTACCTATATGGTCACATCTGTTCACAGTCTGAGTGATCCTTTGAACTTTTTACTCCCTCAGAATTTCTCATCTAGAGAATGAGATTAATTAAAGAGTCAAACCACCTAAGCCAGATGGTTTATTGGCTGTGGTGATTCAGTCGTTCAAATTCCTGTCTGGACTTCTGCAATTCCTTACAGCTTGTGTCTGAGCTCACAATCCTTGCAAATATTTCACTAAGTACAGAAACCAGCATAAGTGTTGTTTTGATAGAATTATAGAATCCTAGAATGGTTTGGACTGGAAGGGACCTTAAAGATTATCTCGTTCCAACCCCCCCGCCATGGGGAGGGAAATCTTTCACTAGATCAGGTTGCTCAAAGCTCCATCTAACCTGGCCTCGAACACTTCCAGGCATGATGCACACATGACTTCTCTTGGCAACATGTTCCAGTTCCTCACCACCCTCACAGTAATGATTTTCATAATATCTAACCTAAATCTGCCATCTTTCAGTTGAAAGTCATTCCACCTGGTCCTATTATTACATTCCCATGTTTTTCATGTAGTGATGTACCTATTCTCAAATCCTTCTATTAATCTTTGGACCTTCCAAAGAATGGCTCTCTCATGAAGAAGATTTGCTGAGTTTTGCAATGCAAGTGTCTTTTCTTAAAATTGTGTTCCACAGGAACCAGGTTAACTTTATAAAGTCATATGCTTTATAGGTGAAATCATAGCTTTGTGGGAGAGGGCTACCTGAAAAACAAATCCTAGGCTCTGAAGCATTACAAGAGGAAAAATATCTGCATGTTTTCAGACTCTTCAGCCTCAAAATGAATGTAATATTCACTGTTTTGGTTCATCACTTCTGTAGGTACAGCTGTGAATGTGAAGGAAGAAAGCATATTAAAAAAAAAGAGAGGATTTAAAAAAAGATAAGAGTAAAGGGAGATAACAATAAAAGTGCAATAAAAATGAAGGGAAAAATGAAGAAAGTAAACAGAAAATAACAGTAAAACCAAGAGGAGTTGTATTGAATACTTGTACGGAGGAAAATGAGACATCCTGGCCTACTGTTTTTATGAAAGCATCCAGGTGTGTGAATTGACGATATAGACATACTAAAAGATGAAGAAAGGGTGTGAAAAAATCACCTTAGTGGTGCAACAATTACCATGATCCACCCCGCACATAAGATTTGTAATTAATTCTGGTATTTAAACTGTCCTCCCTGTGGCAAAGAGAGAGTATTGACTCAAAATACTTTGAGCTTGTAGCAAGTGGGTAACAAGTCTCTTCTTCAAATAATCAAGATGTAGAAGATGGAGGGATTATACAGAAACAACATTAAAAGGCCAATTTCTACATTTTTGAGATAGAAAACCTAAAGTTCACAGCTTGCCTCATCTTTATTCAACTATGAACTAAACAGGTTTGTTGTGTTGATTCCTATGGGACTTTTCCCCACAGCATCTCTTCTGCTAGAAAATCCCATTCATGCTCTCAATTCTATCAGTGAGGCATAACTTAAGCAATTTTAGCTCACTGACATCACACTCACAAAAACCCTATAGATTTACAGACAGGTCTCTTGCAAAAACAAAGAGGTTATCAAACAAAATAATGAGCACGCTCTTTCATAGTACTTTGTGAAGAAAATAATTACCATTGCCCACACTTTAGGGGGACTACATTAAAAAAATGTTCAACAGTTAAGTGACATTCTCAGGGGTGAAGGTGGAGTAAATTTTATCTGATTAATACATAAAATTCAAGAATTCTTGGCCTCCAATTCCAGTTTCCAATTCCAATATGAGATAAATAGTGTCTAATATTCTGTGTAGAGAGCCATATGAAGTGTTGTTGTGTATTTATTATTGAGAGACATTTTAAGGTTCAATATCCTCTTTCCAGCAAGACAGAAGAATATCATCAGTTTCCTTAACATTTTTATTATGTCCTAGAAACATAAGGTTACTCTTCAAAGGTGAAAATAAACTTACTGTAGCCTGAATAGCCCAAAGGATGAGATAGATTCATGAAAAAAAATCCTGTGATTTTACAACCATGTCTGATCTTGTGTGAGAAAGCTACAGTATTTGGATACGTCTGGGCAAGATGCTGTCTTTTAATTATGCACAAGAAACACACATATTTCAGCTTAACTCATGCAGCACTAATACCGCCTTCTACAATGCTCACATTTTTCACTGTATTAAGGTGTTCATTTCTAGAACTAAAACAGAGAAATATATATGAGTTTTTATCATAGGCAAAGTAATGGTATGTGCTTAGTTCCAGTTGTTGTAAGTCATGACGGTTCTCTGAATCAAGGGTGAAGAGGTAAGTAAGGGCTTAGAAGATGAAATGCTTACAAGAACACAGCAGAAACCTAAACTGTACAATCCTGTAACATGCAGGTTTAGTAGCATTTGCAAAACCAGTCACTTTCTGGAAGAAAATAAATTTTCTTTTTTTCCCCACTTCAAAACTCTCTAGAGACTGCAGATGGTAACTTAAAAAATGGAAATCTAATCATGTTCTGACTTGTGATATTCCGTAATTTTGCTGGGACATATTTTATCACGGCAAGGTACACTGTTTATGGCCACTCACATTTATACTGGAGTTACACTCATCAGTGATTCAAAGCTATCCAAGAGTTAGGAAGAGCAGTTTCTTGTCATACAAGACAAGTGACCCATTTGCCAAAGATATGGAATGGGATTTCATGGACAAAGTATTGTGAGAAATGGTGTCAGAAAGAGACTGTGAGATATCCGTAGCTGTACATTGGTTACATCATGATAAGAAAATATCCAACATAATAAAGCCAGATCAGCAATGTTGCTAATACTTGCTAGAGGATCACATTACATGTGCAAGTGGAAGATATTCACAAGATAAGAGGTTCAAACAGTATTTCACAGATCTTTAAAACACAAAAGGAAAGAGCAACAATTTAATTTATAAACTTTAGTGAGAGGAAGTTTACTCACAGAGGTAAGCAAATACATCAGCTATTACATATTCTAGTATACTGAGTTAGCCTGCGTTAGCAAGGTAGAAGTGTCTGCATCTCATGGAACTATACACTTGTGCTCAAACCTTCAAAAAGAAGGATAAGACAAACAAGCAAAAGTCAAGGGCTTTCTCACTGAAGACAAGTGGCAGACCAATACACAGAAATTATACCTCATACCTACTTCCATTTTCTGATTAAGGTAAGCCTATGGAGACTTGATTCAAATATCAGAACTTTAAAATGAAAGCCCTTTCACCTGTGTTATTGGAGGTCAAATAAGGATTATTACAATGATCCACTCCACCTATAATCCATGATATTAACCTTGCCTGTAGAAGAAGTTTGAAAATGTATTTTTAATGATATTCTGTAAACTGGAAAATAAATTTAAGACAAAATAGATCCAAGTTGACATGTATTTGACTCCTAATGTTGCTAACATTGTATTTCAGAAACAACAAGAGCATTTATAGGAAAAGTTCTTATTTGATGATGTTTTGTTTTGCTCAGTAACAATTGTACTCACTTTTAGGCTATTTTTTTACTTTTTATCCTGTACTACTCTTTCTCTATCCAGCTATCTCAAATTGTCAGGTTTCCCCTCTCTTTTCCCTCACTGCTAAAGCTACTACTAATGTCAACTTATCCATTTGCATACTTTTTTGTTACTGTAGTAAAATCAAAGTGTTAGATTATACAGCTGTGGTATTCATATTCAGATTTTGATTCATACTCACCATTGATACTACGACATTAGATATTTATTGACACATTGAGACATCTGTCTAGAATATAGCAAGAATAAAAATACCATATAGCCTTCAAAATCAATTAAGAAAAGAACTATGGTTGAAATCGAGTGAAAAAAAGTACCAGCATAAAGAATGATAAAAACATAAATGAAAATAAAAAAAAACCTTACTAGAGTATGAAATTGTATTCTTGTTCAAGGGAATAACTCCTATGCATTTCTTATTATTTAGTATGGAATATAGAATATAGAATAAAAAAATGCAATGCTTACTGAAATGTTGTGTAATTGCAATGAGGAGAACTAATTCTAAATTTTCTGCAGTGCCTGAGCCGTTGAAGCTTAGAAGAGAACCCAAAGCCACTTTCACCAGCAGCAGTACAACTCCAGTCCCAGCTGCAGCCAAAGTTAACTCCAGCCTTAGAAGACAGTGAAAAAGTAAATAGCCAACATTAATTAAAATGTAGCAAGAGGTAATGTAGAGTCAGATCTCCAATAAAATGAATATTTAAGAAGGGAGTTTAAATTTCCATGTCGTCTGAAAATGTCTACAGTGTGCAGCAAAGCTGTTATCAGGAACAACTGGAATCAACCTGAAAGATATTTTTTCAAAGTGTAGGAACTTACTAATTTACTGAAAATGTGGGGTTTTTTATCCTCTTATTGACCTGGTTGTATCACATATTCAAGATCTAGTCCATGACAACTCAGCCTTGAGTTTTGACTTGCTAAGCTCCTAATTTACCTGTCAAATTGCAAGCATTTCAGAAATAGAACTTTCCCCTTAAAAACACTCACTAAGTTCTAGCAGTGAGCTATGTTTGAACACAGCTGAAATGACAAAGCACAAGCTGATTAATCAGTTAATTCAGCCGAAAAGAAATAGTGTCCTACAGGGTGAAACAAGTATTTCACTGTCATCTTGAAGACAGCTCTGAAAAGGTACGCTTCAATAAAATTTCATCTTTAAATTAGAAAATCTACTATTTAATGCACTAACTATACATGTTATGCATAACCCTAGAGTAAACTGAGACACCATATTCCATTGGTTTAATAGTTTATCTATATTTGACGTATATCTTCCATTTAGTATCTTCAAGCTTCCAAGTTAACATATTCCAATCTATACTCAAATAATCTATAATTCTAGTACTACTACATTAATAAAAACCTAAATATTCTTCATGGCAAAGGTAAATTATTCTCCCTTATTTGTGATAGAATATTCTGGTGGATTGGTTCTTAGCCCTGCTGTCTCCAAACCTTTCTCTTAGTCATGTAAAGAAAACTACTGAAAAAACAACATGCAGGTGTCATGGTTCCAGTCAGAGCAGGGTTAATTTTTGCAGTAGCTGGGAGGGGGCGTGGCAAAGACACAGAGGTTATTCATTGTTACACAATCAGTGAAATGTTTGATATAATCAAATTCATTGGATATAACTGTAAAAATTTGAGCTTGTCCAGTATTTGGTGCAAACATGTATAAACTATGCTTATACACCGCATCTGAAAAATCACTGCTCCATTTGTGACTTACTGAACATTTAGTTACTCCATTCATGTGCTAGAATTTTTTAAAATTAGTTTTTTATTAGTGCACGACATTATCATTACTCATATAGTGTCAAGATCTAAATTTCATCTATTAATATAAAGAAGAACTGAAAGACAAAGAAACAACTTCAGTCTAACAAGTATAAACAGGAAAATTATTAAATGGCCCATTGTATTTCATATTTGAAAAGATGGAATCAGAACTAAAAGTTTGATTTAGGATTCTAAAGTAGATCTTATTCCAGTGTAAACCATTTGGCAAGCTCAAACTGCAGAAAATAATAGAAAGCAAAATGTATTAAATTGACTTTATTTGACCTTGGAGACATAAATACATATCACATTAATGCACTACAGATAATGTGTTGTTTGTTGATAAAGTAAGCTCTTATTTGGTATTGTGACATAAAGTTGAGTTGGGCTGATATGCTAACGTCATTCCTTAAAACAAATTTTAATAGTCATATGCAGTGTAGAAAAATAATATATGTAGGTAAAATAGGGTTTAGAATAATTATGTTGATTCACTAGGATGGTACATTTGCACTGTATCCCTACTTCAAAGATTTTGCTATAGTCATAACATTTAAATAACCTTAAACTAATTCAGTCTCAGATAATTAGAAAAACTGGATAATTTTAATTCTTTCTTTAAGAAAAAAACCCAAAACACAACCTAAACCATAGAATCATAGAATCATAGAAGGGTTTATTAAATTGAAAAGTTGTGTTTAGTGTATTTTTCTTTCTAAATGTTAAGATAAATTAGTTCATCAAAATAAACGAAATATTTCACATTGATTTCAACCGGCTTTAGATCAGGTTCAGCATGACGTCATTTAGGAAACTAGGAGGTAATCAAAATAAGCAATCTGAGGCTACAGATTGATACCTACAGAAAATGATACAATTGGAATATCTATAAATTCACCATTTAGTGAAGTATCACTTTTAAATCAGAAAACATAAAGTGAAATTAATCCTCTACTACTAGATTTTTCCAAAAGCCCAGGGGATATGAAGAGGGAAAAACGTTACCTGAATAATGTCATTTAGTAACTATTTTTTAAATATATAACATCACTATGGAAAGTAAAGTTACATATTAATATAACTTGGAATTAAACGCATGGATATTAAATATGCAATCATATTAAACCCAAAATACTTATCAGATTAACTGTCACCTATAATCCTTCTGTGCTTTTATCTCTGGAGTCAGAGGTCTTACAGAAAAAGTACACTGGAGATTTAAAATGGAGTCTCGGGATAAACCACAACTTGATTCTAAGAAGCTTTGAATATCCTGAGATACATCAGTCAGATTAGTGAGGTAATTAATCTAAAATGACAGAAAGTACTTGGTACTGACTAAAAATTATGTGGTGTTCAAAAAAGAAAAAAGAAGTAAATTATTTTAGAACAATTAAGATATTAGAGACATTGAAAAACTGTCCGTAGGTGGTCTTTTCATAAGATTTCTACTTTTCATGATTGATCAGAAGAAGCTTCAATTAAAAATTTAGAAATTGAAGTCTTAGCTATTTCACATTTCTAATGCTGTCTACAGAACTCCATGTGAGAACAAATTATTTTGAAGAACATCCATCCCAAGTGGTTCAGTTTATATTGGTCCCTAGTATGGTTATTCTTAGACATCCTATTTCTCCACTGCAATCATATGCAAATCTGTAAGAGGAGAAGAATTGTATAAAATAAAGTGTAATTTGATTTTTTTCATTAGTAGTATCATTTATTATCCACCTGCAGCATATTATGTGGTAAAAGCAAATGTCATCATTACTGTTCTGCTGATAAACATACCATGCCTCATTTTAATTTCAAATTTCTATTTAAAGGTTTGTATGAAATATCAATTTTACTTTAACTTAATTTGTAGCAATGTAAACCAAACTCTATGATAACAACTAGGCAATATGATAATGAGAGAACTTTAAATAAGAGCACAACCTGATCACTTGAATTTGGAGATGTTTATCTATGAGATTATTATTATTATTAGTAGTAGTAGTAGTAGTAGTAGTAGTAGTTGCGGCTATCCCGCGTTTCGCCACCCGACGGCGATGTCCCCGGCTAGCTCTGGAAGGAGCGGGACAAGCCGTATGTCCAGGCCCACCCTCGCCCGATGAGACCAAGGGGCTCAGGCGGGTGTAGAGCAGGAGGCTCTTGGAACGATGAATCCCAGGGTTGAGGCGACACGAAGAGAGAAGCAGCGAGGCCCGGAGGCAAGAGGCGAAGGAGGAGCCAGACCGCAGGTTGGGTAGGGGAACAGCAGTTTATTCCACCAAACCACAGCCAGGAGGGTCTGAGCCGGTCTGACCAACGAACAAGGCAGACAATGGATTATAAAGGGGGGAGGATACAAGGGGCGGAGAATGGGAACAACCAATGAGTGAAGGGTGCAGGCGGAGTTAAGGGAGGGAACACATTTGCATGAGACCAATGGGCAAATACAAAGATGATTGACACATGAGACAACCAATGGTGCATCGAGGAAAGAAGAACATTCTGGAAAGGAGGGTATGGGCTGAGGGTGATTGACAAGGCCCGAGGGCCGGGTTTAGAGGATTGACATGGAAGGGTCTGGAAATATGGGGAGGGGTTTGGGTGATGGACAGGGGCTTAGGGGTAGGGCTTGGCTTTATTAGGGAGGAGGGAGGGGAGGAAGGGAAAAGGGGCAAACCATTTTGTTTTTAATAGGGGGTGGGGGTGAAACCATTATACAAAGAACTCAACAAGAGCACAAAAAACAAGAAACACGCACCCCAACAAGTAGTAGTAGTAGTAGTAGAAGTAGTAAAATTATTCACTAGATATTTATCTAATCTATGATGATTTTTTTCTTTATAGCCACTTTTAGCTGTATAAGATGAAGACAAAATGACATCAACATTTCTTTTTTCTTATGTTATGAAAGTGTATCAAGCCTGCATTAATTTTTTGGTAATATAAATGACTAGATGTCCTGTGGTGTTCCAATGAGTCAGGGTCCAATTTTCAACCTTACATATTATAAATCTGAGCAATAACTCATGATCCAGTTACCTAAGGAATTTTATAAAAATAGGAATATTGATTTATCAAGACAGAAACACTGTGAGAACTATTTAAAAAAAAAAAAAGCTGAAGTAATTTGAAGAACCATATATAAAAGACTAATAAAGTAATAGAGATTGTAACAACTGCGAGCAACTGAACAAAAACCTGCTGAGCACCTGAATCATTCAACAAATATTACATACTATTTTTCTCTTGTTATAGAAAGATCTGCATGAAGAACTGAAAACTTAATGAAAAGCAGAATCTCAAAAATCAGAAGTTTATATGCACAGAAGGAAAAAAAACATGAATCTTAAGAGGAAATACTGGGTGGAAAGGGGAAGATGTCAAGAATGAGGGGAAGATGTTTGACTTACAGTAACTTTGAAATGGGATTTAATAAAACAGAGAGTGAAAATATAGTGATTCATGTTTTCCTAAGTTCTTTGTAGCTTTTTCTAGTGCACAAATGCTAAGCAGCCTTTTGGGAAATACCTTAGTCACAAGCCAGTCTGGCAGAGTCTGGTCTATGAAAACAGACTTTTAAAAAAATATAGTTGCGTGAAATTAAGTTTTGAATTGCAAATAAATCTCAAGAAGTGCCAGGAATCCAGAATATTATTGAAGTCATTATGAGCTTTGTATATTCAGTAGATTTTTGCTAACTTGTGGATTTAAGACTTCAAAGA
This sequence comes from Platysteira castanea, assembly GCA_013397175.1. Classification (NCBI taxonomy): domain Eukaryota; kingdom Metazoa; phylum Chordata; class Aves; order Passeriformes; genus Platysteira; species Platysteira castanea. The sequence goes on from VYXC01010946.1 coordinate 1,364,529, forward strand.
CAAGCCTGAAATATTTGGCTGAAGTATTTTCACTCCTCAGCTGTACTACAGAATGGAAGAAGATGGGATTTTATGAGTTTAATATAACTTTATAATTCTGAGAAAGTTGTGTGCATTGTCAACAGCAAATTTCCAATTGCAGAACTTACCACTACACTGTTGAAAGATTTATTGGCATCTGGTGCCTCCAAAGATTAGTAGTCACATTGCCTAATCAGTTTGACTAGGAGATAATTGTTAAAGTAAGAAAGGTAATCTGGTGTGCAGGTATGTTCAAAGGGACAGGAAGGAGAATATTTAACCTCAGAGTAGTTTTATTTAATTTAGAGAAATATTCTTTGCTGATCCACCCAGACATAGGTAACAATGAGGAGATTACAAGGGAAACACAGTAGCAGATAAATAAATTATTTTGAATACATTTCTTTATTTATATAGTTCATAAAGTAGTGGAGTAAAATGAATTTCACAATTTTTCTCTTCCTCTGGTGAATATATTAATTCTGTCTTTCTGGGAGTACAAGGAAGAACAACAGATGAATTTACTGATTCTCAGATTGACTGATAACTGATGAAGAAAGCACCAATAAGAATTATGGATAAATGTTAGAAGACAGATCTCCACTCACACACACATACACAAAAGGAACCAACCTTCCTTTTCTATAGATGTTGACAGCTTTGAACATAGATATTACATATTTAACTCAATAGCAGAAAAGAAAAACTAGTGGCAGTATGTCAGTAGGTCAGGCAGAGGCAACATAAACCAGCTGTTGACTTGCATTTTCATCCTGAATAGGACAGGGTGAATCCCGTACTATTTGCCCTGTAAAATATGGGATTCACCCTGTCACTTCAACAACAGACCAAGAGGCCTCTGACTTTTCTCATGTCTGCCAGGAGTTTTCCCTGGACCATCACAGAAGTCTTTACTACAGCAGCTGTGAGGCTGCTTCTCTTCTTATTCTAAAGTAAACTTCCAAAATAGCTAAAATGAGGCCCAACAGAGATGTATTTGCTCCTCTCCACTGACTACAATCAGGTCACTTGGAGCATGGATTAAAGCCATCCAACAGTCTTGGAACTTGACTTTGAAAATACCAGAACAAGTAATTTCTTGCACTTTATGACTTACACATAATACGAACAAATCCTCTTAAAGGATAAAATTATCTTCTGTGAATCACAAACCGGTACAGAGTACGAATATGTCCTATAAGTCATGGAGCATGTCCTTAGGACAGGGCTCCAAGCTGAGAGCTTCATACCATCCTTGAGGATACAACTTTTTTCATCTTATTCCTTAGCTAGTGTTTAAAGATATTTTTGCTTCCTCTGGTAGATGTTTCAGAGGCTGCTGGTATAAATCCATAAATTGGGAAACATTTTATTTCTTTTCAACACATGCTTATGACAGTCCCCGCTCAATTTGGGCCTGCAGAGTTCTCCAATTTATACACAAGGTTCAGAAAATCTCACCATTGACTCTGGAGACTGACATTTTTGGGAGAGAAAGACCCTTCTGTCAAGGTCATGGAAATTATAGCACTGTTTTCAGCTACAAATATCAACCTCTCCTCCATGCAGGCCCATTTTAACAAAACTAGAATTGGCAGAATGTCTAGAGCCAAAGGTAACACTTTAAAGAGCAGGATTGTAACAAAATCTCTTGAAATCCCCTTTGATTATTTATCAATTACTCCTGGGGAGATTCTGATTGTACACAAGAGGAGAATTTTTCACAATCAGCAATTGGAATAACCTCCCCAGGGAAGTAGTGGATTACCCAACATTAGACTTGTGGATGCTGAAAACTCAATCAGAGAGAAAACCTCCAGCTTCAAGCAAGTTTGTGAGAAAAGCCTTTCTTTCTCACAGCACGGAGCTGGTAACCAAGAAAAGTATGTAAACTATTTGGTATGTTTTGCAAACTATCTTCTGCAGGTGTTTGGTTTTGTAAACCATCTTTCGCAGGTCTTATTTGTTACATCTAATTAACTAATTATGAGAGGTTATGAGAGGCATCCATCTAATTGACCTATGACCTCCTGCTACTTGCATTAGCTAGCCTATATGAGGCTCGTTCTTATTAATAAAGAGCTTCATTTTTGCCTGCCTTAATTGTGTTGCTATATTGCCGCCCCAAACTCAGCAGCAACAAGACTCTTCTAAGATATGTATATTCAGGATGCTAAACCATCTTGTCTAGGCCATGTTTTTTGGCAGAAAAGATTGAATTAGATGATCCTTGAGGTGTCTTTCAACTTGGTATTATATAATTCTGTGAATATACCATGGTAAATTTTATTGAGCTTTTAAAATTTCAATGAAATAATTTTAGAAAAACTGTTTTTAATATGTCACATTTTAATAAGTACTTTCTGATCTATAAAAATTTGATATTCTTAAAAAACTACATAAATTTTAGGGGATTTTATTTCAAAACAGACTGATGAACTCCCAGATATTTGATTTAACTGTTGAGCTTTTGCTGTTGAGCTGTTATGAGACATTAGCAAATTTGTGCTAAATCATGTAAAGAGCACAATTTTAATGTGAAATACTAAATGAAATAATTTAATTATACATACATATGTAAAGAAAAAATTACACATGCCTACACATAGAAGATACAGTTTTATCCCTGTTATAAGCATACATTATATGTGGCATACAAGACATGAAGTTTTTGCCATAATTACTGTCTGTTAAGAGTTAGGAATTAGAAAGTTTGGGGGGTTTCATAGTTACGTACCAGAACTTATATAATGTGTTTAAAATTGAATTGTGATGAGATGTGAAATGAGATCCTGACTCTATTTTTAATCTTCTTACTTTTTGTTATATGCTGTTCTCTCATGGTCTGTTAATAATTTTTCCCGAGCAAGCAGATTTTTTATCTTGGTGCACCATGGTTGCATTTCAGAACAGACTGACATTTACCATAAATTTATCACTGTATTTCTAAAGATGGAGATGAAAAACATTATTCATTTCCCTGTCAAATCAACATTTAATGGAAGCTTGAGGGTTTCTCCTGTAAGAGGTAAAAGAGAAAAAAAGAAACAAGCAGCAAATTAAGAGCAGGCTGGGATTTTTATTATTTTGGAGAAAAGTTCTTAAAACAAGACCAAGGAGACTATAACCAGAATGAAAAATTAATAGGACATTCTAAATAGAATCCATTTAAATGGCTGATATTCAAGAAAATATATCATTGTATTTTAAGAACTCTGTATAGTTAAAACCATATGGGAACTTTTACAGTTCCTTTGGCATTGGCATGAAGCATAATTTTTTCCTACATGAGAAACATAGAAAGGTGATACGTTGTCATCAATAAAGCCTTCCAAGGTTATCCCTATTTATGCAGACAGAAGGATACTCCTGTGTTTTAACTGGTGCCAAACAGCATAATTCTGTCTAAAAGCAGTTCTGAGAAGTGTGATAATACAAAAATTGATATAAAATCTTGTATGTCCTTTTTCTTAGAATAACTCTGAAGAAGAGCTATGTAAAAATAAAACTATTTTATCTAAATTCACAGTCATTCTTGCTAGATTAATACAGCCCATTGATCTAGAGAAAACAGTTGGACAACTAAGATTAAAGATAAATATACAAATAACAGCAATTAACCATTCCAGTATGTATTTATTTCCTATTTGATTACATTTATTCTAATGAGACAGGATTATCTTGGCATTCTGTGTGGATTTTTTACCATAAAATCATAATATATAATTTTTAGATGTGTGGCAACACTATAAAATTATGAATTAAGGTTAATAATTTCAATGTAGCATCAATTGCTGATGGGTTAGGGAAGACTATTAAATTTCACTAATAAAATTATATTGAAGGAAATAAGATAGGTTTTTTTTCTAAAAATATTATTTTACATGGCTTTAAGTAGCAGCATGATACTTTCACTGGCATGTAGCTTTTGATACGTTCAACCCAATAGGTGTAACCTAGAACTCTTACTCAGAATTACTTTAACTGTCTTCTTTGGGGTAAAGTTGATTTTTTTGTGTGGTGAGTGAATCTAAAAGTGTTAGCCAAGATCACACTGACTGCATACTCAAAATTTATATTTCAAAAAGAGGATGTATATTTCTGGTTTTAGGCTTTTGGCTTGGCTGAATATTGTGACATGAATGTTTTTCATTAAGTAGAGTCCGGAATTTAAACAGCTAGTTAATCTGCTTCTGCTATGTCAGAGGACTTTACAACAGCTATTTCTTGTGCAAAACACTTCTATTTAGAGAGAATTGCTTGGAGATTACAGCTGTTCAAAAATAGTGCTTCAATCTTTAAAGACTTTCTAAAATGCTTTTGACTTCTCTCAACACATGCATAAAATGACAAAGCTTGCTAGCTAGGCAAACACAGAGACATACAGATTTCTGAAGAAATCAACTTAGTTAAGTCGGGCATTATTTTAACATCTCAGCCTTTAGAGTCATTTATAGTACATATCCAAATAGAAGATCATAAAATGGAACAAAACTTGGTGAACTAAATCATTGATTTTTAAACTAAAATTAATGATAATAGCTCCAAAACTAACATCTTGATATAGGATACAATCTGGGGCAAAGGCTTCGGTGGCTACAAGAAAAAAGTTGAAATAGAATTGTACTGATGGTTATTAACACTGCTGCAAAGGAAGCTGACAGTATTTCAATATTAAGTTGTACAGTACATATAACAAATATGTATCAGGCAATTTTATTATATGTAAGATGAAATTTTTCCCTGCTGCAATGTGTTTGAAGTACAACTGAATGAATGCATTCTTTCTTATAAAGCTATATCATGCATATCTGGTAGGAAAATGTAAAAATTTGCATTTTAAGGGACAATTGACATGTGTGTTACATTAAAAGTCCAAAAACCAAACAGCATTTCCATTCTCAGCCTCATTATAGTCAACCTAAAGTTAAATATTTGACTATCAAGCAAAAATATCTAACATTTGCAAAAATATCTAACACAACCTAACTGTCATTTCCATCTCTAATTCCAGGTGGCCTGTACAATTTTATCGTCCAATTGCCATACTGTTTTCATATGATTAAGAAATTATCTATACATTTCAAAATCTCTTTGAAGATGGAATAACTTAATGCCATTTCTGAACTACATCCAGCATTGTATCCTAAGTAGCATGAATGTAGAGCTGATTTTATATCCATAGTAAATAAAAATGTCAATATAAGCTAATTTGGGTGGAAAAAAAAATCATTATTATTACTTATGTCAACTTGATATCCTTATAGTCACTGAATTTCCTGTAAACTTGTTCTGTGAGCTGTTTCCTAAACCTGCTAATGAGAAGAAAGAGAAAAACACAGGAAGCAAATTAAAACTTTTTGTTCTATAAAGATAATATCTGGATTCCTGAATTGCTTCATAGTTACTCTTGCTATTGATACCATTTCTTTTTGATATAAAATTATATTTCAGCAGTGAAATATTATTTCAGGTACACTGGCACAGGAACAAGTTGTGTCTGTGTGGCTCGGCTGCTGTCCCACTGCTGTGTGCAGTGCCCCTTGCAAGCATTTTGTTTGTTCTGCAGCCTGGGACTTCATGGCAGTGTCTGACATGGCTATTTATGCATAGTTGACAACTACATAATGCACATAGCTCTGTGTGAATAACACGTTCTGAACACAAAGGGAAAAGTCGGAAGAAATATTTGGTTTGGGTCATACTAAAACAAATGAGCCCCTTGTTTCTTCTGAACCAAAACAGTGCAAATATTTTAGTTTATATCAAATTAACATCCAATGATTTTTAAATTTTTTTTTTCTGTTGTTTTAGTTTTTGTTCTCTTCGCTTTGCTCTTTGATAACAGTCTTTGAGCAATATACTTATGAGCATTATACTAAGAAAACTGAGTTTGTAGTGGGGTTGGGCTTAAAGTCTCTTCTGCTTTGCAATACACCCTGTCCCTTCTCAAGTCTCCACAACACTCTCACTGAGCAAGAATCAGCTGTGGTGGTGCATCAGTGGTGGTGATTGGTGAAGAGCTCAGCATATGCAGAGTTAATTGGCATGTTAATCAGTACTGATTGCTCATTTGAAGGCGGCGGAACTCAACCCATTTCTCCCTCACTTCTTCAGTCACAACACAATTGATCACATTACCTTTCACGCCTCTATCAAGCTGTTCATCTCCTTAGTTTTCAGGAATTTCATTATGCTTTAGATATCAAATTAATGTTTAATTTGAGAGAAATCTGCCCATGGCTACAAAAGGCTATGAAGATGGACTAAAAAAGGATTATTGTATAGCCGGTTTAATTTTAGGTATATTCATTATCCCAGAGTCATCTTGAAATGAAAGGACATGAAATTTTGTTTCCAAATTTCAGGTTGAGCATTTTATTTAACGCACCTTTTTCAAGAGAAATAGTCACTAGTTGCCTGACAGCAATAATTTATTAATTACTTCAAAGAAAAATCTGGTTGTTGATTAAATCTGATTTTTCAGATCTAGGTCTATATCTTTTCAGCTTCTAGTCTGTTGTACAGAGTTTGTCTTCTGAATATCTTAAAAGAAATCTTGAAATATAATAAGCACAACAGCAGAATAATTTAAAGTAGTATTTCATGCCAGCTGAAAAGAATTCCAAGGAAAAAGAATGCAACTGATTGCTGGGTGTAAAGCATTTGATGGCTCTTTAGAAGCAGTGACAAATCCCCACCCTTTAGGCAAGAAGGCTTAAGCGCAGTGATTGAAATCTTTCTTCAGTTCTGACATTTGAATATTGTGCAACTCCAGGGACATTCTAATGCATGTAGTGTGATGCATTAAATACACAAAAAGCAAGAAATGGGACATATTAAGGTGCACATCCTGTAGAGCTGCAGAAACAGAGCTTGAGTTGTCACAGAACTCTGCTTCAAGGGCAGTCAGGGTTGATTTGACTGACATGGCTCATGCCACTTACGACAAAGTTGGGGTGGCTTATCAGCTGCCTTTTACATGGTGGCTTGTTTCTGATTGTCACATAAGTGTGGATGGGATGCACATTCCTACTATCTAGCCCTGTTTCTCCTACCTAGTGTAGGACAGAAGAGGCTATTAAGTTTACTGAGAAGACAAAGAAGGAAGAGAAAAAGTTCTCAAGCTCTTGTACTGATGGTGGGAACCAATATGGTGCCTTGCTTTGGTGCTCTTGGTGCACTGGCTGCATTTAATTCTTTTGCAGTCTATAGATTAATACACCTAACCTCTGGAAGAGAAGGGCACCTGGTGGTAAATAAAAGATATTGCTTACTTGGAGGGTTAGGGGAATTAAAAATGTCTATAGATTTCTTCATAGAAAAAAAAAAAAGCAGAGAGATTAACACACCTAGCATTTTCTTGTATATTATATATTAGATTACCTGAGAAAAGCTAAAAATGGTATATATGAGAACTCAAAAATGTCTTCATTGTGAGTTTTCTAAATTAGATTGCTAAAGTTCATTTAATCAACTCTGTTTTCATCCCATTCCTCTCATCTAGAGAACAATATTCCCAGGGCAGACAGTCATGCACAGTATCTGTTTGGCTTTCCATATACAGCTGGGCAGCCTTAGGCATGCAAGATGCTCATTAATGCTTGCTCACTGCAGGTCTCCCCCGTGTTCACCCATGAACACCTTTTTCTCTTGCTCCTGAACAAAATATTGTGTTTGTGTTGAAATTCTCAAAACTCAATCTTGCCGAAGTGCTCTGAGTGTACAGCTGCTCTCTGCTTACAACAACTTCTACGTAGCATGATGCCTACAAGACATTGTTCTGGGAAACACTGAGGACAGACAGCAATTAGAGATTCCCAGTAGCCTGTGGTGATGCCAGATGTACATTTACCTTTAGGTACTATCAACCACATGTAGCTTGAACTCCTGCTTGCCAAGGGAAAATCATACAGATTTTCAGGTTCAGGAGGAAGCTTGTAAACAATTTTCCATATTCTTATAAAGCATTTGTGCATTTCTTTGGAGTTCGAAGCTTGTTAAATAGCTAAATGTGTTGAGGAATGCAGGCAGAAGGAGTCTAGTGAAGTTTCAGGCCATTTTGATGAGGACATTCACAGATGCCCCAGGGAAGCTATTTACACTGGGAATATCTTCTGGGATCAAGTTCTTCCAAAAAAGTTTGTAAATCTCCATGGTAAGTGCTAGAAAACTGACTCACAAGTTGAACTACTTGATATCTTATGGCCTGTTTGGCCTCATACTTGTCAGGAACCAGCTGGTCTGTATATAAAAGCTTAATAGCTAAAGCTCTCTCCTGACTCCCTGAGCCCTTCAGTTCCCGTTTTCTAACAACCTGGCTTTACTGAACCAGGATGTCTACCGCATTTTTAGCAACCAATCCTGTTTGTTCCCTGTTTAGCCTCTCTCTCCCTGTCTAGTTTAATAAATGCTATAATTTAATTTATTAAAGATTAATTTTAAAAACTCCAGACTTGCCTTATTTCCATCTCTCTTGTCTGTTTGTTTGCACTGTCCTTTACCTGCAAGGCTTGGACAAATGCCATAGACATTTAGGCAGAGCTAAAATGATGGCAGAGAAAAATGTCAACAGGATCTGGGCAGGGTTTACAAAGTTTTTTCTCTGAAGTGGTCAAGGGAGCTGGTGTGCATGTATAAAGTAAACCATTCAGACACCTGGGGATTTTGCACATCCAAACCTGGAAAAATCACAGATTTAGGCTCTAAGTGGCTTCTGAGATTGTGGGGAAGTTGCTGAGATAAACTGCAAAGCCAGATTTAGTGGTGTAGTTCCACCTCCACAACTGATATAGTGCAGAAAACTCTCTAAATAAATAAATATCTAGTGGTGATGCAATAGTTCTGAAACAAGCCCCAAAAATAAATTTTCTTTAATAAATCAAGATTTTTCTAATAAGTTGTCTTAAACTGTAAACATTCACAATAAAAATGAAAATAAATACTTGTGTATGTAGAAAGGATAATAAAACTTACTATTTGAATTTAAGCTAATATGACAATATATCTGTTAAATGTTATGGCTGTGTTCTGTTAGTTTGAAAAAGGAATTTTCCAAATCAGTTTTCTGTGAAATCTTATTCATTAGTTTCTACCATTATTGACTCAAGATTTTCTTTTCTTTTTTTTTGTTGATGTGACTGTTGCTCATTTAGAAATGGTAAAAATTGTGTTAGCCCATACCTAGAAGTTATTTTCCTTCTGGCTGATGATGTGGCTTCCTACCACTATGCTGAACATCACTGGAAAGGATTTAATTGTTCAAAATGCAAAATGTCTGTGCATATGGCTTCTCGAATAATGTCACGATAATTCTGTGATTCTATCTGTAATTCCAAATGTTTGGAGGAACTTCCTTATATGATGGTGTCTCATCAGTAGATCACATTAATGCTCTGTGGATAAATAGTGCCTCCCAAAAGCTAAGATCTGTAAGATTAGATGTGGAAATATTTTTTCTCCAAAACTGGCTTGTTCTTCACAATATTTGAAATATCAGTGAAGCTTTTCACCAGTATGCACAGTGGTAACATCTTCAATACGGTCACTGGTTGATTTTGTACAGATTTCAAAATAGGTTTGTTATACTTTTAAAATGCTTTGGGGGTGAATGGGAAGAAGGTAAGCAAACGTTCTCAGGAAAAATCTGTTCTTTGTTGCTCCTAAAAAATTCAAAAAGTTGGCACATTTTCATTAAAAAGGAATTTTGAAAAATTATGGAAAACTGATTTTATTACATAAAAACTGATGGAAATCTTGGTTTTCTAGAAGGCAATCACAGTCGCCTTAAACTAAAGCATTTGTTGTAATAGTTAAAAAGAGACATAACTTACAATATGTTTGACAAAAGGCTAAATCACAACATCAACACCATTTTGTTTGGTGTAGAAGATGGCCTCTTGTCTCATAAATCATCTCTGATGAAAAACTCAACTCAAAGTACTGTGCAATCTTTTCATCTTCCTACTTTGAGTTTGGGGGTTGGGCATACAACTCATCACATCTGAGTGATCCGAGCTGCCATAAAGTATGAAAGAGGCCCATGCAAACAGACACAGTAAGGTCATGACTCACTCGTGGGGCACAGACACATCACAAAAATGACTGACTTCCCAACTGCTGTCACTTTGGGACATGCAATTGAAACCAGATTCATGGCTACTTACCAAAATTTTAGAACCAAAAATAGTTGACTAAATCAATCAGAAAGTTGGGAACAAGTGCTTCTAGGCAGAGGAATCTCGACTAGTTTTAACTCTTTTCGTGCCAATAAATGGAAAAAATATATCATCACTCTTAAAAAGTAGATAGAAAAAATATTTTCTCCCCCTCTTAAAAGAGTCTCCTGTTGTTTGTTGTTTTGTGAAGTAGTAGATGTGATCAGAGCTTTGTAGATAAGTTTTAAGATGCAGTGAAAATTAGTGTCATGGGTTCATGGAAACCGTCTACAAGGGATTTATCTGATACTTTATGTAATTCGTTGACAGGAACGTTATGAAAGTCCTAGAAGAAAGTGGTCCAACAGCAGGCGAGGAACGTTTTTTCATTCTGGATTGTAGACGAGTATGGGGGAGGATGTGGGGAGAGTGCTTCAAAGTCAGCAATTCTTAGAAGTCTGGTTGAATCTTAAAATGAAAAATATGCTCCCCTGCTCCTTGTCTGCTCATGAAAAAAAAAAGAGAAAAGTTTCAGTAGTACCATATATTCTTAAAATAAAAACTTGTTCCCTTGACAGTTCCAAGCATCATTTATAACACATTCCTTCTGACTGCACTGAGGATGTTTGTCTGATAAGTATATTCTATAAATTAAAAATATATATACTTAAGTACACAAAATAATTTAAGCTTTTCCTACTGACAGTAATAAAGTTAAAAAAAAATATTCCAAGAAAGGTCAAAACCAGTAAAAAATATTGGTAACTATTAAAACTGTCATCTTGCCCATATGGAAAGAATATATTTTTAAGAAAATAAAACAAGTTTAAAAAATAGCATAATGAATGCACTCATTTGCTATTAGCTTGAAGACTAAATGCTAAGCTGGCTTGTAAAAGATAAAGGGTGTCTTAATGCAAAGAATAAATATTTGAATATACTAATGTATTTTAAAATAATCTTGTCATTAAGAAAAGGCAATGAGAACATCAAGTTAGAACTGATCGTTTGTTGGAAAAGTCTTATGCCTAGTAAATTATTTCTGCTTATATATTACACTAGGACACCATTTCTTTCAGCCATTTTATGTTTCATTTTATCTTTCATTCTATGTGTTGAACTCACTGAGGACTCACAGAAAATCATTACACATTTTGAAATGAACTTGAACCCAGGATATATTTATTCCTTATTAAAGGTGAAGGAATCATTAATGCATCAGCTGTCTTTTGATTTCATGTGGTGCTGTAGTTTAGCTATACAACTCTTGTATATGCTCACTTGAAAAAATTTTTTTTCAGGATTTCAATCCTAAGAAATGTGATTAACTGATGAAATAAAATATGTCAATCACCACATCAGGTTAGTATGTGGTAGGAGGGGGTTAAAGTTTATGTAATAATCAAATATTAATTGATGTTTCTTTTTCATAAATGTGTTGTGAGGATTTACATCTGATGTCTCTGCGGGTTATCACAACATGAGTCCTTGCATATATGAGTATGGAGATGGCACCTACTGAAAGTAAACGGATACTTATGTTCTGTAAACTTGTGGAGATACTATATCTACTTCACTTTGACCATGTTTTCTAAGTTACATAAAAAATTATAATAATGAGCTGGTTTTCAAAAATCTTGCAGAGATTCCATAGTGGTCAGTATATTATCTTGCAACAAACTGTTTTAAAAATTATGAGCAGCATTTCACTCAACAGTACTCAGATCTGCAATTATAAATCCCAGCTACCATGTGGATAGAGAATTCAAGAAATCATCATGTTCCATCTGATCTCTCTCAAAAAGGTAAGAAACTTAAAATTGTCAAAGAAACATCTAGCATAATTACATGAACGTAATCCAAACATTAATTCTTCTGAATATATCAGAATTTCTGAGCAAACAAGAAATTTCTGAGTTGAATTCTATACTTTCCTCTAATTTGTGGCTGTGTCAGTTGGGAATTTTGGACAGACTTTGCTCCTATTAAGTCCATTGCTAACTGGGGATGATTAGGACATCAGTTGTAAACCTGAAAATTAATATAAAAAACCCCCCTCTTATCTTTCTTCAGGCATAATCTAATATCCATTTAAGTAAAGCTACTTTTTTTTTCCAGGTCCCAAGGGTCAGAAATGTTCTGGGTAGTTAGGCCTTGGAGTTCCTTGTAGATATACTTGGCAGTATCCTTAGAAATTACTTAGAATCCCTAAAGAGAGAAAGATCCATGTATGTATCAAATGCCATCATAATTAATCTGGGAAAAACATGCAGACTTGAATGACTGGCTCTTACATGGGGATATACTGATATATCTGCAGGGAAATATCTAAGGATAAAACTATAAAATGGATTAAAAGAAACATTTAATTGTATATTTAATTATTATTATAATATTCATACCTTTTTTTCCAATAGCAGAAAAAAATTTTTTTGGTGTATTTTTGTTTGAAAAGCACCATGCAGTCTTCGATAAAAGGAGCTAAGTTTAAAACACAGTTTCTTTTGTTGCTGACCCTTTTGTTCCCTTAGGAGAAGAAAAGCCTTAAGTTTTCGACTTACTTCTGGCATCACTGCTTCATTAGCAGTAAGTCCCTATGTACTAAACTGAAATTATCTCAAGGTTTTTGAAATGATTTAACTTTGGGACAATAATGATATTAATGTTGAAGAAGCCTTCAATATCTATATGCTTTTTGTTAGGGGCAGTTTCTGTCATCTGGAATGGATTTATGTATGGGAAGCCACACAAAATCACTGAGAAGAATAAAGGAAAATAAGGATATTGCATTTGGGGGACACTTGGCACAGGGAAGAACTTGGATGGATGTTTCTGGAGCTCCTACTTGACTTCCAAATCCTATCCACTCCACCCAAACAAGTTTACTTCTGTTTGCTTTTTGTCTGGCACCCACTCTAGCACTGGTTGAATATCACTCCATTGGAGGGAAAGTATGAAAAAAATGTTCTTGCTTGGGAGACCATGCGGTTTTGTGGTCCTTGGAAGAGACAGAAATGTAACCTTCCTGAGTGGGACAGCATCTAGAGCTACGCCTCCCTCACCTCCTGAGGGACTCTTTTGGTCATTGAACTCTACTGGAAAACCGCTGGTGCCATATCTTGCTTTTCAGCCTTCTCTGAGCAGAGTCACAACACATCAGACCAAAAATTATGAGAAGATTTATTTATATGGTTGTGTGGGAAAACAGATGTGATGGACCACTGTCTAAATTTCAGGATGCTTTTTAGCTTCTAAATCCTCTCTCAGGTAGGCTCTCGGTGTGCTAGCTGCCATTTCCCATGTCCTCTACACCTAAGACAGAATAACAACTCCTACCACAACAAAATTCTGTATGTCTGAAACTATTTGGATCTGGAATTTTCCAGAACTGAGTTCTGGGAAACAGAAAGTTTTGTCTAACATTTTGAGTAGACAGTTCAACTGAAGAGTGTGCAAAAGTCTATGCTTGATAAATTATGGAAGTGTTCCTGTACCTTGGAATTATGTGAGAGCAAGGAAAGTGCTTTCAGTGAGATATATTCAAATTAGGGCTTTATAATACAAGTTGGGCATGGTTAGTGTTTGCCTCACTGGATTTTAGCTTAGCACCTGAGGTGTCTCAATGAGCAAGGCTGCACTGGGCACTCATGACTAATACAGATGTTGCATAAAAAAAATTGCCAGTGGTATACATGAGTTATCTGCAACATCCTGCGCTCATTCCTTGCAGCTGTTCTTAAATGTTCACAGTTGTGAAATCTCACACAGTTTTACAGTCAGAAGAGAGAGTTTCCTGCTTCTGCAGGTGGTCCTGATCCAAAGAAGACCATAGTCTGTGACTCTGAGGTTGGGATACATCTGGTCTAATTCCAGATGCCTGCCATGAGATTCATATGAGTCATTGGGACGAGGTAAATCCCACCCTGCAAATGCTTCTTTCATTCTGTTGATTATAAAGGCTATCTAATATAAATTGGTTCAGTGATGAATGTTTACTTTTCATTGCTACTGAGTTCAGAATATTTTTATCAAGGACAAATGTCTGCTACAAATATCCCTGTGTTAGTTTTCTGCAAAACAGTGGAAAATATCATATGCAATAGAAGTTAGTTTGATGTGGATGTCCTATAAACTATGACCAAACAGAATGGAATGGTCTCATCAGAATGATAACCTTCTTGTAGGGGCAAATTCTCTTTTTTTTTCTTACTAATGTAAAGTAGAAGTAATCTTGCAAAGGTCAATAGAGGGACACTGCTGACATTAATTCTATGGTGCCAAAAATCTATGATTTCTCAAATATTCTGCTTTTGGCAAACTGTTACTACAAATGTATACATTTACTGTATAAGGGAGTTTTGAATTTTGTTATACATGTACTAGTCTAATTTAAAGTTTTATTATTTATACTATTTTCCCCTAGGTCTTCAAAGGATTTAGAGTTTAATTCTTATTGTTCTCAATGCCTTTGAGGGTCTAGAATTTGATGGATATATTTAATTTTGGCCATAATTTCCTTCAACCATCAAATTCACTAGTCAATTAATAGGTAAGTCACCATGTGCATATTTTGTTTATGCAGATATGCAAATTTCTCCTTTTCTCAGACTCATGAAAAACAAAGGGAGCTCCATTCTAGTGTTGTAAAACTCAATTAAGGAAAAGAAAAATTAGAATCACATTGTTTTCTTTTCTGCATTCCTCCCAACTTATTGCCTCTGGTTTGATTGTTACAACCACATTAAAAATACAGTTAAAATGGAGCATAAAGCAAAACCTCTCTATTTATCATTCACTTTCAGGAAAAAGGATTTTGAGAAAATGGAAACAGTCCAAACATGAGAATCAGAAAAATTGTGTCTTGGTCTTAAGAAATTTTAGAAAATCTAATAATATTAGGAAACTGGTAAAATTTGGCAGTTGCATGGATGGTTCAGAATCTGAAATAGTTTAGAATAAACAACAACTAACACTAACTACTGCATGTAAATGTTACATTATGAAAATAAAGCCTATATTTCAGAATGCTTTTGTGCCTAAAAAAACCCTTAGCTATACAGACATCTTCCAAGAGAAGAAGACAATACAGGGTGTGTCAACGAAGAATGATGGAGAAGAACATACATCTGCAAACCACAGACGCCACAGTACAACCCAGCCATGAATGAATTTACCCAGCTGGCAGAAAACAAAGTTCAAATCAAGACCAAAAGTGGCAAACAAAATTATTTTATTTCAAATACATAGCTCCAGACCTGAAGCTGTCCCCAAACTCTTCCCAGATGTCCTAACCTTAGTAAAATACTTCATTGTGGAGTCATGCTGTGAGTCCTCTCTGACTGGTTTATTCAAGGCTCCAGGAGGAAAGATGAGTTCCAGCAGCCTGGAAGGGTACAACTGGCTCTGAGCTGCTCCAGGACTTTCCAGCTTAGATTTCACTGAAATGAATACAAGTTTTAGGGAAAGCTAATCATACTTAACATTCACACTGAACATATTTCCAAAAGTATTTAAAATACATTACTCCCATCCATTTAAATCATATTATTCTTGTAAGGAGATGGCTAAAGGGAGAGTTACTAAATACTTACTTGTCTGGTACATTTATGGTCCAAATACCCTGCACAATAACATAAAATGTGAGCTAAAATACATTCCATCTGTACCTTTATCACATCTGATCCAAAGAATGACAGATCTTTCCCAGTGAGGACTAGTCATTAAACCAGTGCAGCATATCCTTCAAATAAATAAACACACCTTATTTCAGGCAGTCCCCCTGCAATTCCTTTATGATGATCATATTGAAGTAAGATTAAAATCTTTCCAGTGGAAATACATTCTGTCTAAAATTCTACTCAGTTCACAAACTTGTAATAAAACAATGCTTTCAAATGTATCTAAACTCTTAATAAGGAGGAGAAAGGAAAGGATCTCAAATTTAATATGTTGTTTTTAATTGATATGTTTATATATTTGTTTATAAATATATCTCAGAAATAGTCTGTATTAAGTATTTCCACAATATCTATCCCAGTTACTGTTTTGAGTGGCCATGTGGAACAATGCTTGCTGTTACTGCAAATTACATCCTGATCATACTCCTTTTCACCACTGTGCAAGGAATATGCACAAAAACAAAGTGATGACTAACATATAGAAAAATCTGCAGGTTTTCAGCAAGACCCAAATTTATGGGTCCTCAAAAGTGTTTGGACTGAATTGCAGTGAATAATTTTGGGGTTGTTTCTTTTCGACAATGAACTGTCCAAACAAAGAGGACTTTTTTTTTCATATAGAAGCAGATCTCAAGGTTGTTAGAAAAAAATGGAAAGACAGGCTAAGAAAGACTGAGTAGCTTGTTGTTCAGCTAATCCAAAGAACTTCAGAAGCTTCATCAGAAAGCCTTTGCTATTTGTTTAATGCAACACCCATGTTCAAACGCTTTTTGTAAAATATATTCCCAAATGTAGGGTTGTGAATTATTAGAAGTATTGTCAAGGATATTGTCTTCTATTTTCAAGACTGAGATGCACAGACATATTAACCTCAATCAGAACATCTATCCATACACATAGGTGTTGCTACTCTAAGTTTGGGGGGAAGAAAAAGTACAATTCCTGATACTTAACGCAGTGGGAAAAGTTGTTCTTTTTCAAAATAAATATGTTTCCTTCTATTGTAGGCAAAGAAAACTAACACAATCATTGCAAGTAGTGATGGTTTGAGATTTTAAGAGCAGCCACTACCATTAGGGTAGGGAATGTCCTACACTACACGTCCAATCACTACATGCACGTCAAATGGCATCTGGATTTACATGGCTGTGAGGTTTGCCAAACACCAATGTTTTGGTATTAAACTAAAGAGGGAAAACTGTATAGAGATGGTGGACTGCATTGTTGCTAACTAGTAACTTTAAAAGACATCTCCTGAGATTTCAGTAAGGCTTTTGACACTGTCTCTCACAATGTCCTCCTAAGCAAACTCAGAAAGTATGGACTGGATGAGTGGATAATGAGGTGGACTGGGAATTGATTGAGCGGCAGATCCCAGACGGTTGTAATCAGTGGCACAAGGTCTGGTTGGGGCCTTTCACTTGTGGTGTCCCCCAAGGTTCAATACTGGGACCAGTATGGTTCAACTTATTCACTGATGACTTGGATGAAGGGCAGATGCCTCCTCAGCAAGTTCAGTGACAACACAAAGCTGTGAGGAGTGGCCAATACCCCAAAGTGCTGTGCAGCCCTTCAGAAGGGCCTCGACAGGCTGAAGAGATGGGCAGGGAAGAACTGCCTGAAATTCAGCAAAGGCAAAGGCAGGGTCCTGCAGAGGGCAAGAACAACCCTCTGCACCAGTACAGGCTGGGGGCTGACCTGTAAAGCAGCTCTGTGGAGAAGGACCTGGGGGTCCTGGTGGACAACAAGCTGTCCATGAGCCAGCAGTGTGTCCCTGTGGCCAAGAAGGCCAGTGGGATCCTGGGGTGCATTAGGAAGAACATTGCCAGCAGGTCACAGGAAGGGATCCTGCCCCTCTTCTCAGCCCTTGTGAGGCCACATCAGGAGTGTTCTCCCCGGTTCTGGGCTCCCCGGGATAAGGGAGACGCAAAGCTCCTGGAGCAGGTCCAGCAGAGGACAACAAAGATGATTAAAGGACAGGAGCATCTCTCTTATCAGGAAAACCTGAGGGAGCTGGACCTCTTCAGCCTTGAGGATGGATGACTGAGATGGAACTTCATCAGTGTCTATAAGTATCTGAAGGAAGGGTGTCAAGAGGATGGAGCCAGGCTCTGCTTGGTGATGCCAATATTGGTGGTGCCAATCTTGTCCAAGCAATAGGACAAGAGGCAATGGGCAGAAACTGATGCACCTGAACACAAGAAAAAACTTTCTTATGCGGGTGGCTGAGCACTGGAACAGGTTGTCCAGAAGGAGTGTGGATTCTCCCTCACTGGAGATATTGAAGAACCACCTGGGTGCAATTCCGTGCCAAGTACTCTGGAATGATCCTGCTTGATCAGAGAGGTTGGACCAGATGACCCACTGTGGTCCCTTTCAACATGTCCCATTCTGTGAGACCCCAAGAGATTCAAGCAGCTCCAACATTCATTCTTTACTGTACTGCAGACACCTGGGGGGTGTTATGAGGAAGATTTCTAAACTGGGGTAAATAGGAGTGTTTCCAGAGTTCTGACTTATATGTTGATGGACATAAGTTTGCATTTTGACCGTCCACCAGGATGAGGCCATGGTATGTCTCACTTCCCTTGGTACTCTTTTTTAAGATTTGAGGGTCAAGGCTTGTGGGTTGTGGGGTGGCACCGTGTTAGATCCCAGTCTGAACAGCCTTGTGCCAAGACAACAAAATAACCGTGACTAGGAACTGTCACTGTTGTGTCGTTGAGGCTGAGTTATCAATACCAACCTTTATTTAAAGGAATTAAGGACTTTTCAAAGTCCCCTACTAGGCTGGGAGCCTGATGTAATGATGTAGACATACATCTGGCTGTCAACAGGTTCCTGGTTCTGATCTGGGCTTTGATGCTCATGGCCTCTGCAGTCTTGGGCAAATTGTTTCTGTGCTCTGTGCTTGCAGAAATGAACAATGATATTACTCCTCCGCCTCCTCCTCCTCCTCCTCCTCTTCTGAGAGAGGTTATGCAAATTCATTAGTGACTGTTTTTGAAGGGCTTTGAAGTAGAAAATCACTCCATAATTGCTAAGTATTATTTAATAGCTCGTTTATAGTAGGCATTTCCTTCTGAATTGCCCTGGTTGATGTTTCATTAAAATGACATCATGCTCACTTGCAAATTACAGTGGTAGGTCATGTGCTTGCCAGTATAATGAAGCATGAAGAATTATAGACATGCCTCTCCCTACATAAATTAATTTGAAAAAAATTATCACTACTGAGGCCAGATTGTAGGTCTCTACTTTCTCACATCCATGACACTAGTCATATACTGGTTCTCCTTTACTTTATTGATTATTGCAACATTAATTTGAAACTGTTCTTTCCATCATACCATCTGGGAATTTTTTCTGTCTCAGATGAAATATTAGTCTATTTGTGATCTATAAGTTAAATACCAGAGGTTAAAACAGGACCATCATTTGCAATAGCTACACTCTTTGCAAGACCAACAAAAAAAGAAGGAAAAAATAACAAGAAAATAAAAATAAAGTTGTGCTACTCAGCTTTGTTTCAGTGAAAGAGCAACCTTTTGGCCCTTATGCTCTAATTTTATGGAGGTGAGCATGGGAGTGCTGTGCAGGGACCACCTCAAACATCTGCTCCAATATATTTTGTGTTTTGGACTCTAGGGCTGTGTCTGAACTGCTGGATGAGAGTGCCTCAGGCTTACATTCCCCAAATACATCCCATCCAGGAAGCTGTTAGTCCCTCCATGTGTGTTCAGGCCTTCACCTATATTGATAGGCAGGACTCAGGTCTGGGCTTGATGTGAAGTTAGTTGGTGCCAGGGTGAGCATCTGGGAGCTGGGACTTTGGAAAACACCATTTATCCCACAGCTAGAAAGAGAACTCCAGTGGCACTGGGATAGAGACAGACCTTTCTGGATTTTAGACAGGAATAAGATTTTTTTCTAAACTAGCATCATAGCTATGCTATATCAATTCATTATTTATTTCAGGATAGCCAGCCTTACTTAGCAGTTTACAAAAGTGGATACTAGCAGTTTACAAAACTGGATACTATTTTTAGTTCATATCTCTGTAAAACATCACATCTTAGCATAATAACAGAATTGGGTATTATGAAGCAAAAACCATTTATTGGACTCATAAAAATAGTCATTTGGCATGTTACTTTATTACTCTTTGGAATGATTTTTGGCTTAGGAGTAGGAAGCCTCTTCAAGTTATTTCTTTATAAGCATGGATTTCTATCAATAGCTACTAAACCAGGATATCTTTCAGGAGAAATATAAAGATACAGAAACAAAATATGGGATTTTCCATACTTTTCCTAAATTTTTTATACTATTTCAGTACAAGGATTATATATAGTGGGACAAAAAATAACCATCAATATCTGTGTTTTCAACTAAAAGGAACATAACAGGGAAATAATTTTACTTTGGATGAGAAGGCACATACCAGGGACCTGCATTCCCCAAATGGAAACTGATATTCAGGAGAGATGGCAAAACTTAATGTTCTGGAGAGCAGAACATGCTTTTAAGTGTCTATGGCACCAGTGCAGTGGGAAAATGTCTGGATATACTATTTGCCAAAAAACTGTTATTTGTGAAGGAGTAGCTCCAAAGTCATATCCTACTGCTTTGGCTCACTGAGTGATCCAATAAATAAAGACAGACGCTGAACCTGGCCTTGATGTACCATACGTAATTAGAGAAAAGATTCCTAGTAAATTAAAAAATAATGTATTTTTTAACTTTCAGTGTCACAGTGTATATCCTGCCAGTCTAGTTTTTTGTGGGGTTGTTTTTCTGTGGTTTTTTAAATGGAATCCCACTGAAAACTGTAGAAAAATGGATGAAACAGTGAAGCTGAAAAACCTTATTTCCTGAGCTGTAAAAAAGAAAGGCAGATCAGCATAAAAACAATAAACAATTAACATAACAGATTCAGATAATCATTTGCATTCAGTTGCTACAATTAACTTTTGCTCCCTCAAATCACAAAGGTGAGTTGAATATTACCTTCCTAGCAGGGGGGAAGACAACAGCACAGTGAAAGAGAAAGAAGCAGCTCTGAGTGTTCAAATTAAAACCTTGCATCCTTAGATGCTCCAACTTGGCTGACCACTTTCCCTTCTCAGAGGAAAAGAGTCTTTCACATATGACTCCTATCTGGAAATGAATTTCCTTCCTACAACTCATCTCCTCTACAGCCAAAGAGGACACTCTCTCTGCCGGCTGCGGGCAGTGCTGTCATCCAGAGCCCTCACAAGCCTGAGGCCTCACTTGTCAGTCAGAAATAGGAACTCACCAGATAAATCAGTCATACAGCCCTAGTTTTCCTGTGTTATTAAATTAATGATAAATGTGAAATCTTTTAATTTAGAAAAGGCAAATGAAAAGTTCATGTGTACCCTGTTTGGAGTTGGCAGTTCTTTGTTTGGCACATATTTCTTCCTGTATAAAATGAAGGGAAAAGCTCTATTTGCACATTAATGTGCCTTATGTGTCTTCACATAGCAGGAGAGATTGTCTCTTTATTTCTGTGCAACTTTACTACATGTTTGCCTTCCGAATAGCTGCTGCAGAATAACTCTTGAGAATATTGGTATTCGCTCTTTTAAAGTTTGTTTGTCATGGATGTTAGAATACAAAGTCTGCTTTGCTTCTTAATGAAATGCACATATTCCACACAGCCCCCAGCCTACCAGTTATTTGAAATTATATTTCAGGTCACGCTCAGTTTAAAAATTAATTGAAAAGAAATTAGTCCCACAAGGATATAGCTTTGAACTGTAATTTTGACTGACAGTGGGATAAAAGACTGTGGATTTGATCACATCACTTTTAAAAGCTTTTTATATATGTACAATTTTTAAACTTGTCATGAGCAAATATGGCTTTAAATTGATCTTGGCAGACATCTATTAATCTGTGAAATTCAGGAGCACTATAGGAAAAAAAAATAGGAATTTCTTTGAGATACTTGTCACTAATTATTATTTCATCAAAAATGCATCTGCCATTCTGAAAAAAGCAAAACCACCCCAAACTCCAACCCAAATTAAAAAAACCAAACACTAAATGCTCTCCTGTTTTATAGCTGAATGGATTTGCTAGACTTACAGTCTTTCAAAGGTCTGAGAAGTCATGGCAGTGGATCTGTGATACACAATATACCTACAGTATTCCTAATGATGCAGGAGACTGAACAACCAGAAAGACATCAATATTTAGCAACACTACAGGAAGAGAACAAAAAATTTCCCGTGTGCAATTTGTGATTCATCAAAATAGTTCAAATGTTGATTGTGACAAACAATTGGAATGGGAAGAATCTGAGGGAAACTGCAGTATTGAATTGGGCCTTGCTGAACCATCTAGAGTTCTAGAGTCCCTTTATGCTAGAGTCACATCATGCTAGAGTCCTCTTAGCAGTCTAGACTCATGTGTTTAAAACATGGGGAAAAGTATAAGGATGTGATTTCAGGTGTGAGTTAACACTTTGAAGTTAATAAGTACTTTCTTTCAAAAAAAATTTAAAAGGTTTGAATCCATTCCAATCTATTTCTCTCATATATAACCGTTTTGAAACATCAAGAGCTTGCAAAATTCCTACAAATGTAGAAACACATTATTACTTATCCAAAAGTAATCTGGAATTAAAATACAAACCCCTCCCCCATTCACAACCTGGTAATGACACTTTGTTCTGCATTACTGATTCACTTCTGCTAAAGTGATGATACATCCAGGTGATACTTGGCCTTCTAAATTTATCATTTGGGGAAAGAGGAAGGAAACTAAATGTGTTCCTTCAAGGCTTCCTTTTCTGTCTTTCAAAGACCACTAAGGTGAAGAGCAGAAAAATCAGTCACCCCTTAGAAGAGTTACAAACACGGTACTTGGACTCTCTTTTAAGATTTTGTCCTATTGCTTTGCTTTGTCATTCATCTCCTTCTGGAACAGAATCTGCACTGAAATATCTCCAGCCCAGGCCTGAGGATGTCTCGAGGATGCTCCAGCAGCCTGAAGATTTAGGAAGGGAGATCTGCTTTAACTAAACAACTGCAGTGAAGGGTCAGGGTGATGTATTCAAAACTCAGTTTTGATCTTGACCTTTAATTAAAATCCAGCTTTTCTTTTAGGGATACTGGCAGGACTGCTGGAGCAAAAGTCTTTCTCATTTCAAGTTTAAGAATCCACAATATGAGCACCTAGAAATATGAGCTTAAATGAAGCTGATAGTGAGGAAGTAGCACATAGGTGAGTAGTGAAGAAGTAGCACATAGGTGAGTACTTTACACTAGGACGTTAGTATTTTTTCTAGGAGACGTAAGCCGATGGCTAGAGAGAGTTTTACAGACAAAGTTAATAAACATATAGCATAATTAATCATCTTTCCACAGTCTGTTTTGCCTGAGACCAACAGATGTATTAAGCAATAGGTGTAGATGTAAAAATGTCCTAAGGTAAATTTCCTAAATAGGATGTTAAAATGAGTAAATGTTACCACCATTTAAAATGTAATTTGGTTTTCTGGGGTAATAAGCTTCCTTTAAAAAATTTAAAGGGACCCATCAGGATCACTGAGTCCAGCTCCTGGCCCTGCGCACAACAAGAACATGTGGCCCTTACACATGACAAGAATCACGTCATGTACCTGAGAGCATTATATAAGCACTTCTTGAACTCTGTCACGATTGGTTCTGTGACCCTTTCCCAGGGGAGCCTGGTCCAGTGCTCGACCACATGCTGTGTGAAAAACTTTTTCTTGATATCCAACCTAAACCTCCCCTGACTCAGCTTCATGCCACTTCCTCAAGTTCTGTCACTGGTCACCAGAGTGATGAGATTGATACCCGCCCCTCCACTTCCCCTTGTGAGGATGTTGAAGGCTATAATGAGGTCTCCCCTCAATCTCCTCTTCTCCCAGCTGAACAGATCAAGTGACATCAGCAGTTCCTCAGGAAATAAAGATCAGAAAATTAAATCAGGAAAAAAAAAATGAGGCTGTCAAAACCTTGGATAGAAAATGGATGACTGAATTACACACTGGCTTTCTATTATGAAAAGCTTTGTAAAAGATAACAAAGAGTCATATGCAGACAAATCACAGAAATGTGTCATTTCCACAACCATCTGCTGTAAGGATATGACTGTCCAGCTGTGCTATACTGTAAGAAGTGAGAAAAATGACCACTCAGAGAGGACCTGCAAAGAGGAAAAAATCCCTTGACAAGCCTGAAATCTTGTTTCACACCTCCCTCACCACAGGGGTTTTCTGTTCCACCTCACCATTTATTAAACTCGTATCCCAGGACAAACCTAAGCTGTAAAGTGTGGTGGTTTGAGGAAAGCAAACCTAAGTTGCAGTTATCACAAGACACAAGGGAAAACAGATCAAGTAATCTGCAAGCAAAGAGTTTTTCCTAATTCTAAAGTTTATCACAAATTCTGGAATTGTCCCCAGCACTTAAAAATATATATGCTGATTTTCAAATCAATAAAAATGACAGTGTAAAAATTTCTTTACAGCAGTTGATTAAAAATGTGCTTAGGAAGAATGCCAGTAATTCTCATATTGTAATTGTTTAAGGTTACTCTTTTTACCCTCATCTATAACTCCAGTGTTTGTCAACTAAGTGAGTGAAAGAATATCTCAGACAGTGATTCCAGCATCACATGGACTATCACAGGGAGTGGCCTCAGATATCAGACCTGTTTACAGTTGTTCACCAAAGTCAAAAAGATAAAGCTTCTCAGGCTTGGTATCACTAAGGAGCAGAATATGCAAAGAAATTGTACCTTTCTGTAGTGGTTTTGTTCGCATTGGCTTTTTTTGTGAGATAAAAATAGGGAGGAATAAAAAGCAGGCATCACACTTTAAAGAATGCATGAAGTTATTACTAAAACTAAATAGTAAGAAAGAAATAAGAAGGAATTAAAGCAAAAACCCCTTTTTTCCTCCAGCACCTTCCCCTTTTTTACCCAACTTGCATAAAGGACAACATACAATGACTTAGGTCAGCATTATTAGTTTTAAAAGTTTTTCCACTATTCAAGGTAAAAAGGGTTTTGTTTTTTTTTCGCTTCATGTGGTTTTCCAAACTGCTTTAAGAGCAAACAGACCCCGCCCAAAATTCTGCTGCTGTCAAAAACAATTTCTCCCATAAATCTTGCAGTTTTGCTGAACTGCCAGCATGGGCCACACATGGGGTGTAATTTGTTTTAAGGATAAGCATTTTGAGGCGACTGCACAACAAGAAAACTTTAGCTTCTTCACAATATTTTTAAGAGGTTTTTTTATAGCTTCAAGGTGACCTGGCATGGTCACTATTACTTTTCTTCACATGCTGCACACAAAAGCTTTATCCCCCCATGTTTTTAAGTGGATTAAAGAAAAAAACAGTTTAGAATATTACAGTGTTTTACCACGGCCTGCAAAAAGCATTTTTAAGCT
>VYXC01010946.1:1389848-1423118 GCA_013397175.1 Platysteira castanea
CGGGTTTTAAATATGTAAATTTTGGAAAGCGCTATTGATCCAAATAATTGTCTATCAACCCAGGTTCAAACCACGACACTTTCCAAGACCCTTGAAAAAGGAAGATAAATAATATTAAAGATAAACCATCAGAAAAAAAGACAACAGCATAATTCATTTTTAACTGAAAAGCATAAAATTACTAAAAAGTCAGCTTTATAGAAAATCATTATCAATAAACATGTAGCTGGTGAGGATAAGGAACAACTCCTTTTTTAAGATCTCCATCACATCAAGAAAGGAAATTGCTGGAAGCTGCTGAATTAAGCTCCTGTCAGTACCTCAGAGGTTTTCTGTTAAAACTTTACTTTTCCTGTCATATTCTAATGGAAAAAACCAGAAAAAATATCCCAAACCAACCAACAAACAAACAAACGAAAAAAAACCCCAAGAAAAACTCTTCAACTGTTGGGATTAAACTTTGAGTTAAGTTACATAGAGAGGAGAGATGAATTCAGTGGCCTTGGGGGAGCTGCAGGTCAAGTCCCACAGGACTCCTAATTAACCAGGCATCTTCCAAAGAGTGCACACAGTAAGAAAATGAGAGAAGCAGAAAAGGGTCATAAGCAGAAAAGAGAAGAAGTTTACCAAAGAGTTAATCTCACAAGCAGGAAATGTTTATAAGTCATTTATAGTGCTGGAACTTTTCATTTTATTATGCTGCTTTGGAAGAAGTGTGATTATTTCCTCTAATGTTATGTGCAAAGGCAGTATTAGATGTAAGTAGTAGGTTGAAACGTTCTGAGAGCTGAGTGTCACCATACAGCTAAGCACTCTGTTAAATAGATATGGGGGATCCATGCTTGCTGAATAAGAACAATGCAATTATGGCAGTCATCCAAGAGCAAATGAAAGGATTGGGATACGGTTTTTAAGGGCTTACATTTGAAATAGTTGGTTTCCAGCTCTGTTAGACAAAAGGGAAAGAGAACTGGAGAAGGCCACCCTGGAGAAGACCTATGGCTGGTCCAATTCTTTTAATATTCCTAAATCTTGACATTTCAATGAAAAAGGTGTGAGGTGATTTGCAGTGCACACATATTTTCCCAGTGGCTGTAACAGCTATATCTCATTGGATTTTGTAGCTTCGATGAATGTGTCTCAGTTCACAGTTGAGAAGAAAAGCTAAATGCACACACATTGTCTGATACAATGGGTCAGTTGAGAAGCAGTCACTTGCCACATTTCAGTGACTTGGTTTCTTTAGACCACACTACCATGTCCTTAGAGAGGTAATTAATACCTCACAGGTAAAAGCATTTGTGTGTTTTACTTCAAAGTGTTCATTTTAACCTTAGATGTGAAAGAATGGCATTTAGTATTGAATTCACAGGGAATATGTGGGTTTAGGCACTCAGATTTCTAAACAGAAAAAAAGCTGTGACTACCGTCCTTTTGCCTGCATCCTTCTCTAAGTAGTCTGGGAACCTGATCCCACAGACGATTGTTTGGTTTCCCTTTGGCTGCAGAAGTCACATTTCTTTTCAGTGTAAAACTGGACATGAAGAGGGAAGGTTGGTGCATGCCCAGGTCGTGCCCCATATGGAAACAGGAGGTAATTCGGGGATATTCCAGCTCAGAGCCAGGAATTCAGACGTGCCTCTATCCCTGCTAGTATAGGCATAGTCTCTGAGAATGAAAAGCACCATTGTTTCTTCTGAGACTTTGGCAGAGTGCGGTGAATGTGGCTGAAAACTCTTCCTCCACCACATAAAAGCAAGACAAACTTCCTAAGAAGTGGTATTGGATGAATTCTGGGAAGTGAGTGACTGGCTATGGTAAAACCAGGCAAAGTCATAGTTCAGTAAACATGTAAAAACCCAAAAACTGACAATGAGCCACTCCTTTCACCTCAGTTGAAGTGTACTAAGCATGTGGAAACCTCCAAACTGTTAGTCTTGACAAAGAAGAAGCATCACTTCATTGTGAAATCATTATTTAAATTAGTGATTGGTTTCTAATTTGGGTGTTGTATATCAGAGGTTTGGCTTCTTCAAAAAAGCAAAGAAAAGTTGAAAATAGATATCTATACAATACATATTTTGAAAAGAAAATGAAAATCCATGATATCATGTTTTCAGGGTTTTTTTTATTATGTCTTTTCTTTCATTGATCAGTTTCCAAGATTTTTTAGGAAAATCTGAAGCCAAAAGGCAAGTGATATTGAGAAACCACCTAATAGGTAGCTGGACTTTATGCTGTGGACAAACGTGCCAGTGGGAATGTAAAAGCTCCATCATTGTATTATTTTGATGCTGAGTCCCAGGACTTTCACTCTAGTGTCTTTCTTTTAAATAAGATTTGCTTCCCTTGTCATATGCTCACTGTTAAAATATTTTCCTTCACTTGTCATGATTTTGAATCTGATCTAAAGTGTGTCAGAAGCAGTAAGAGTCTTTTGATTGAAATCAAATCTTGGAGATATAATTTTGGCAATTTTATGGAAAGAAAATTGACAGGTGACCACTGTTGCAAGAGAAAACTGCTTAACTCACACAATTGAGATCAAATCAGTATCAAAGATGTTTATGAATTTTTAATGTCACGCAATTAACCAGCAAATACAAAACTATATATTCAGGATCAGTATTGGGAACTGAACAGATAAATCATAATACTGGGGTCTTACCAAAGGTTAGTAAACAATTACAAATTTCTAAACACTCTCCTGTGTTTAATCCCCACAGCACACATGCACTGGAACACACAGACATGAATTCCCCAGCAGTACGTATACTGTCCGTATGAAAGATCACCAAATGCAGTATTTTACATCAAAGATGTTATATAAGACAAGCTTCACAAATTTCTTAAGCCTCTTCTTAACAGTAGTTACTGTTTTGCCTTCATTTACTTCCACTGAAGAACTATACCATAATCCCACAATTTTCATGCTTAAAAACATTGTTCTAACTTTCAGCATACATACATTTAAAGTGAGCCAGGAGATTTTTGTTCTAGGATAGCACTGCCCTTTAGTACATACAGATTTTCTGGTGCCCTCTTTCTTCGTCACTATATAGAGAGGAACAGCAATCTGTATTGCAAAATTAATTATAGAAATGGGGAGGGAAGAGGACCTCTAGGGGTTGTTCTGCTCCAGCTTCTGATGGAAATTGCGACAACTGTACTAGGGCAGATGGCATTTTGTCTGTATAGCTTATCTTTGAAAATCTCACAGGAAGGAGATTCCTGTGAGCCTGCTGGGGCTCAGGGCCAAGAACGGCTCAGCCTTGGGGTTACCTGCTGGGCTCATCAATCCAGCTCCTTTACCTGTAACAGAGAGCCCTGTTCTCTGGAGGCTACACAGATGCAGTGTCCTCTGAAAATGCTGCCGATGAAGCACATTTACATTTCGTTTAGTATGAAGTGCCCTGTGGTAAGTCTTGACATAATTTCACCCTGCTGAAAGGATTTTGAAGAAACTTGCATGCAATATCAGCTTGTTCCTCAGCTGTAAGGAATACTGAATATAAATCATTTATACTGATAGTGCAGAAGTGACTTTCAGTCAGATTACATGCATTTGTCCATTTGATAAATGTTCACAATGTTCTCAGTAGGTAGATGCCTGATTCACTGCCAGAGCACAGAGCAATCTAGTGAGCAAGTTTTTGTATTCTTTCCTCAGTCATGCACTAGACATGCATCTTTGGGATTAAATATTCCCTAGTGTTGATATAATTTCCTGAGGGGACAGATGTTCCAAGCCTAGGGCTGTGTTTACTTGCAAGGGCAAAATTCAACAGGCACAGCACGTGAAAATTTCCTGAATCATCATATCTCAGCCAGAAACAAAAAATTCTATTCTTGAGTTAAAGTTTCAAGAATTCTTTGTTCCAGCCTAAAATCAACTTGCAAGTGCAGGCTGTGTAAGTCCAATTTGTAGAGGAGGGAGGAGAGGATAGAACGAACACCATTATATTAGTATAATCCATATCCTATTTACATGTTCAAAGAAGCTAAGTTAAAATGTAAGTAGAAATAAATATCCCTGAAGAGAAAGTAAAGAAAAAAGCAGCCAGCAAGTAACCACTCTACTGCATGAAGCAGCATTAATTGCCTCATTCCATTTTATGTTTTTTTCCACAAAGGCAATCACTTTACCATTGCCCTAAGTTTCCCAGATTCTTGTGCCATATTGAAATTTCTCACCACAGTCAGAAGAACTATCATTGTTTGGCAATAGCAGACCATGTAAAAAGAGAGGATAGCATTTGTAACATTTTGCTTGGTGTGCTGAAGTGTTCTATTGTACTGTATTATTATTCAGAAGTGGTAGAAAAGCCCCCCATTCCTGTAAAGTATAGCTATCAATATTTTCCAAACAGAATAGAAATGCAACTAATAAACAGCATACCGTGGAATTTGATTTGCTTGCTGACTTTCTGATGATGGAGCAGCACAGTTTTGAAAGTCCAAATGGAAGCCTGCAGCCACATATAATGGCTCTGGTTTATGCTTCCTATGTCTTTCTCTGCTCTTTGTCTATCCAGCTCTCATTCAGATGTTGTATTTCCATGCTCTAAGGCAACTCCGAGTAAAAAGTCAGTGTTGTGAATTCTAGACTCATTTTTCTGACACACACTGAATTGCTAGTAATGGAGTTGCAAAGCATATGCTGAAGCCATTTGGGGACAAGTATCAGCAACTCTCAAAAACCTCTCTCTTGTGGCCTATGGTCACATTGTGTCTGAAGGATTTCTTTCTCTCCCTCAAGTGTAACAGATGGACTTTTTGCACATAACTTCTCAAGTTCTGTTGCAAAACATTCCTGTTCAGCTGCAGCAATATGTTATTCCACTGGCAATAGTGGTCTGGATATTAGCTAGCTGTGTTGTCTTTGGCAGGAATTAGTCTCAAACACTATCCTGCTGAATGACTGACCTCTGCTCCCCCATAGTATCTCAGGGTGTTGTAGCCAGGCACCTTGTATCCTTGAAACACATAATAAATGTGTTATGTTGCCGGCCCTGTGCCATAGACACACTTTCACTCTCCCTCTATTACATGAATTTCCAGATATCTGGAAAGCAAGAGATTACTTTTTTTACCCAGGGCTTTGCAGTCAGTGCTCTCTGAACTTACCTAATAAAATCGACACAGGAACTGGGTATGTTTCCTTGGGCAGGCTGAAGGTGAGTGGACTGGGGAAGGGATGGTCATATTTTTCTGGCAATTAACAAGTGTCCTGTGTATAGTCTGACTAACATAATTCCATTCTGCATTTAGTTTGTCTCCCCAGCTCTATAACAATGCTCTGACTTTATTGGGATTTGGGTATTTTTTTTGACAGGTCATACTTTCTTTGTGCTATTTAGTTACTTATGTCTGTCCTGTTCTCCACACTTGGATATGGGCTTCTTCATCAGTTCAATGAGTATCTTGAGATTTCAGCAGAGTTGCTCAGGGCTCTCTCAGAATCTCTAACCCTCTTATACCCAAGCCATTTCCTGAAGATAGAATTTTCTGAGCACTGAAATATGGTATTGCTTGATTTCAATCTGTGAAACATTCTGGCCAAAAGACATTTTCATCCCAGCAGAAAAAGAAAAGCTGCTCCAAAGATACTGTGTGCAAACAACAAAGGTAACTGCTATCCCCGTTGCACACTAACTGCTTCAAGGTGGTGTTTTGCACCAGTCTGACTGATTTGATTTCCCTGAGTGCCTCTTCCTTGCATTAGCTCACACTAGCCTTTCTCCATAACTGTGAGCATTCTTGACGCACTCCATTGCTTTCCCAGATCCAGGAGTGTTTCTTAACAGTTTGCAGAGCAAATCTGTAATTAGTTGATAAACTGTATATTTGCTACATGTTCAAGAGGAAATGTGAAGAGAACTTTCTTTTGTGTATTTTCCCATTTCTCTATTGCAATGAAAAGGCCGTATCAGTTTTTTTTTAGCTGAAGAAGCAGCCTTCAGCTGGGCAGCTGTTACTATGAAATACAAATTGAAAACTGTAACAGGTTATAGTACTGCAGCAAAACCCTGATATTTTCTGGACCTGAGCAAAAAAACTGTAAGAGGTGACACTTTCTAAAAAAAATACTTATTTGTTCCTATAATATGGAAAAAATGTGTCTATGGCAAAAGATAATCATAACTATTACTCATTTACCTCAGTAGTGAATGTTACTGCTCACTTCAGTGACCCACACTGGCAGTGAGAGAAATCTTGTCTCCCCTCTTCCTATCTGGCAGCAAGCATAACAAGCCTACCTAATTTTATTTTATTTTCATCTGGAAACATTAAGCCTTGGAATTTGTCCCTGCATGAATTATATTATGTGGAAATATACTGAGTAAGGCACTGGCATTTTCATGGCTGTTCTGTGCTGTGCCTCACTGTTCCCCTAGGATGCTGCTTTATCTCTCCTTAATGGCATCTGATTGCAGATGTGCTATCAAAATGTAGCTGTTTCTTCCAGCATTATGCACCCAAAAGTCCAAGCTTTGTATTTAGCTTGAAATGTTCAATAGTACATTGTAAGATGACATGCACAGTAGTTGACATTTGGAGCCTGTAGATCACACTTAGAGATGTGCCAGACTTGTTATTTTGGGAAACATCTGATGCTTGGGGAATTATCATATCTTGCAACTGGGTTTGCAGCACGATGAAATGGAATTCCTACATAATGTGTCTATGCCCTGAATTGTGCAAATTTCAGTTCTTATTTTGATCCATCCATATAAAAGGAGGAAGTGGTACTTCAAAACTCTATCTGACATTTCCTTCTCTCTCTTCCTACTGCGATTGACTGTAAAACTGCCTTTGTCTTCTACTGATGCAGTTACATGCAGGCTGTGATTTTCTGAGGATTCTCTTTGTATGCTCATGTGCCAGAGAGAACACCTGAATTTATCTCCCAGTTTAAAAGAGCAGAATATGCTTCTTCCAAGCGGCCTCACAAGGCATCATAATTACATATTTCTTCATCTAGAAGCAAAAACCGTCAGTCCCAATGCTGGTGTGAAGACTTCTTACAGCAAGCAGAGAATTGCTGCACTTCTTCAAGTAACTGCCTCCTCCCATCCTACCCCCACACCGTGCGTGTCCACCCAAGGCTCACTCAGCATTCAGCTGCTTGGAATGGCATTACAGCAGCCTTCTGTTAAAGTGGTGAGCTCTACAAAGGAATATTTTCTTCTAGGGAAGCTGTATTGTGCAAGAATCCTAATGTCAACACAAGATAGCTTAAATACATATTATATTCCTATAGATATCTCTGTATTTCTTTAGACTTTAGAAATTTTTTTCCCATTAAAAGTTCATTCACCCAGGAAACAATTCAGTCTTATCTAGTAATAAAAAATCACACTTTCTCCTTCTATTATCAATGGAGGTCAACTGCAGCAAAGTCTGAACTGGGTAGGATCCATACCCTTTCACTCATGAAAAAATAACAGTGAAAGTCATCAAGAAGTAGAAGGTGAAGGAGGCCTCTACAGGGAAATGTGTTTGACGGGATATTCCTAAAAGCATTTCAAAATGGTAGGATCAGAAAGGGTTAGCCAAGCTATTAATCTCAGTTCAAAGAACATGCAAGTAAATTCCCTGGTGCACATAGAATTAGATTGAATCCTTATGAACATGCTGACCTGTTGGATCTAAACATTATAGTGCAAGCAGAAAAAATAAAAAATAGAAGATAAAGAAGCAGAATTAGTATATTATTTTTCTATATAGCACTAGTTTCTTTCCAGGTGGACAAATTATATCTTTCTTTTTTCTTTTTTTCCCCCTCTAAAATAAAGACAATATGAGGGGTTTCGTTTTCCCTTTTTAGTTTTCTCTTGGTAGTAATCTTTATCCATTTTGTTGAAAAACTTTACTCTATGTCTGCAGGAACAAGAGTTATATCTCAGGAAACTTTACTAGTTATTCCTTCTGGAAAATCGTTCTTCTTATACAGAAGCTGTCTGCATCTGGGTGGTCAGATTAATATCTCACCATAAGTTCAAGTAGTCTGGAAACAAAACAGTATAAGGAAAATACAGTGCCAACCAAAAAAATGTAGACAGGTTTTTTTTTAAATTAACTTACTATATAGTTAACATAGATATATTTATTTATCACATATATTTATTTATCACTCAGACCCCCCAAAAGTGTCAGACATGAATACGTTTCCTGAGTATTTTAGGTACAAACAGATCAATCTTCCAGAAGCAGAAGTAGTAATCCTTGGTCATGTCAACAACTCTGCAGATATAGTCAAGAATAATATTTTGTAAAACAATGTGAAATAATGTTAGTTTAATATTGCAAAATGTAAGTAAAAGTGTATGCAACAGAAAATGTGAGAAGTTTTTATGTAGGACAAAATAAATATATATTATGACTTAAGTGCTAATTTTCATTAGTTGAAATTAAAGGCAGTATTACAATACCTTAAACTTCAGAAATTAAAGCTAAAAATATTGGATATTCTATATTCACCGCAACACAAAATTAATTTCTACCATAAGGCAGGAATCACAGAATCACAGAGTTGTAAGGAACCCACAAGGATCATCAGAGTCCAGTTCTCAGCCCTGCACAGGGCCATCTCCAAGAGTCACACCATGTGCCCAAGAGCATTGTCCAAATGCTTCTTGAACTCTGTCAGGCTTGGTGCTGTGACCACTTCCCTGGGGAGCCTGTTCTAGTGTCCACCCTCTGGGTGAAGAACCTGTTCCTAATATCCAACCTAAACCTCCCCTGCTACAACTTCAGGCCATTCCCTTGGGTCCTGTCACTGATCACCACAGAGAAGAGATCAGTGCCTCTCCTCTTCCCCGCACGATGAAGCTGTAGACTGCGATGAGGCCTCCCCTCAGTCTCCTCTTCTCCAGGCTGAACAGACCAAATGCCCTCAGCCACTCCTCATAGGGTTTCCTCTCAAGACCCTTCACATCTTCATGGTCCTCCTCTGAAAACTCTCTAACAGCTTTATGTTTTCTTTACATTGTGGCACCCAAAACTGTCCCCAGCACTCGAGGTGAGGCTGTCCCAGTGCAGAGCAGAGCGTGATGATCCCCTCCCTTGCCTGGCTGGCGATGCTGTGCCTGGTGCCCCTCAGGACACAGCTGACCCTCCTGGCTGCCAGGGCACTGCTGACTTGTGCTCAACTTGCCATCGACCAGGACCTCCAGGTCCCTTTCCCGGCACTGCTTCCTAGCATTTCATTCTCCAGTCTGTCTGCACAGAGTTGCCTCATCTCAGGTGCATAATCGACACTTTCTCTTGTTTAACTTCATATAAGTGGTGAAAGGTGAGTTTATAAAAGACATAGAATCAAGATATCTAACTTTAAAAATATTCAACTTTTCAACAGGTGCCTCCAGGATCAAAGTTGAATTAATTACAACTACAGTTATAACTCCAGGATGGCAACAAGTCCAACCATCTATGTCACAATACGTAGTGAGGCAATTAAATGCATGGTATACCTTAGACTGTAGTTTTTAAATTTTGTTTGGTCTTATGAGGAGAGATTGAAAGCCTTTGGGATTGTTCAGCCTGGACAAGAGAAGGCTCTGTGGGAATCGTATTTCTTCTTTTATCTGACTAGATCTTACTAGATAGCCCACAGTGGTCATCTAAGTTATCTATAATTAAAATCTAAGACTGAATCTTTGTTTGGCTTGATGATTTTGAGCAGCCTGAAGGGCATATGGGCACAATCAGCTGTCTAAAATTCAAGATTTCGCTTTTTCACTCTTTCTCTGAACTGAAGAATATTTAATAACTTTCTTTACAGTGAGGGTTGATAAATAACCCATTTGAAGCCGTATAATGCATAACTCACTCTGCAAAAAACACACTTAATAAATTAGTTCAAATAATTAATTTCAATAAACTTGAGGTGATCCTGCCCCTAGTGAGGCCACATCTGGAGTACTGTATCCAGTAGCCTTGCTTTGTTCTTAAACAAAGCTGACGGTCCTGAGGTATGTGAGGAAGGAGAGTAACAGGGCACAGACTCTGCATTTCACAAAAACATATTTTGGCTTATTCAGAAAACTGATAGGTGGCATTCAGATAGATGTCATCTCCCAAAGGCTAAGGAGCTTGAGAAAGATGGAAGGTCTTTAAAGACAGCATTGTCCTACTGCAAAGATGGTCTATCTTTGTGCTTGGGAAGAAAAGTGTGATATTTATAGCTTGCCCTAGTTATCTGTCCTACTTTGTGCTCTTTATTGACAGAGCATCCTCATTTGTGCTTCAGATATATTAATTTGGGGCATAATGGACCTAATTTTATTTATAGCAATGTGGACATGGGTAATGTTTTACTGAGATGACCAAAGACCTCACTGCAGATCTAAAATTAAACCATGCAGACACATAGGTTATTTCATTAGATTTGAATCCCATGAAAGCAGGGAATTCTGTGACCAAAAAAGTAGTTTGTATTGGCATTAAATTGGAAACAAGATCATTTCAGTTAGTAAGAACATTTATTCTCCTGTGTTGTTTTTTGCTGATACTTTGTTTTGGTTTTGTGTGTGTGTTTTTTCTTGAATTTTTTCCTTTTCACTGCTGTGAGAAGCATATTCCTTATAAATACTATAAGGAAATTAATCTTAATCATCTCTTCTCAACCATATCAGGAGACTAGTTTGGTTGGGATAGCTAGAGCCTTCATGCAGAAAGGCAGCACATGGGCTGGAAGCAGGAACAGACTGCACAGAAGGGATCTATAAATATTACCCAGGCATCTAGAAGTGGTGTCAGGAAAGCTGAAGATCCATTGGGGTTGAGCAGAAAGGCTCAAATAGACTAAGCTCTGAGCAGCCTGGTCTGACCCCAGAACTACCCCTGCTTTCGGCAAGGGGTCAGATTAGAGATATTCTGAGGTCCCTTTCAGGCTCAGATATTCCCTTCTGTACTGAAAGAGGCACTAGCCTGCATTATTTTGACCAGCTTGATATTTTTTACCTGCCTTTGGCATCTGCTAGATCTCTATCCATGATTTGGAGCCATTGAGTCAGAGCAGGGGTTTACCTACATCTCTGTAGAGTCAAGAGAAAATATTAGAGGTAGCCATGTGATGCAGAAAATAATAAGAAAAGTGTTCCATACAGTGTACAAGATGACACTTAAGGGACTCAAAGACATTTCAAGTAAACAATATGAAACTAAATTCAGCTATTGTTCTGTTGTCTTTTCTCTTTAGACTGTCTTCTCAAAATGACTATCATGTTTTCTTTCAGCAAATCTAATTTTGAAATGCACAGCCAGCATAGCAGTACGAACTAATATAAAGCAAAATGTATTATATCCTCTCTGAATACAAAAAGGCCCCACTGGACCTTTGTTTCATTTATAACCAGATCAAGCCAACTCCAGCTTGTGAAGGGGTCATAAGCCTGAGATATCCTAATAGAGAAAGCTAAAATTTTTTGCTGGTTTTATTTTTCCACAGTGATTTAAAATGTTTTCTTAAAACAAATATTTCCACTCCTCTTAGCTGTAACTTATTGTGCCTCATGTGCGATAAGACAGAAAAACTGTTTCTCTTCTTTTTTTCTCATCATTGCTTTTTCTCTTCTTCTGCCTCCTTCTGTTATTTCTAGCCCATAACCTTTTTTTTTTCCCAATTCCTTGTTTTTGCCTCTTTATCCCTTAAATAGAAAAAAAAGTCATCCTTCTATATATATCCACTCCTTACTCTTCCCTCCTTTGCAGTATCAGTCTCCTGGTTATCTAAGGAGGACAAGCATAGCAACTGTGCTTGAACAGGGCTTGGTAAAGCTGTGAAATGGTAAAGCAGAGATGGTATGTTTAATGTGTTGCTTGGGTTGAAACCCAATTATCATTTTTATTTACAACTATTACGAATGAAGTAGTTCCATTAGAGGAGTTTAGATACAGCCAGACAAAACTAATGTATAACTAATCTAATGTCTTCCACCACAGAATTACGAAGTTTTCAAAAGAAACTGGAAGAACACGCAAAAAGGGCAAAAAGAGTGAAAGATATGTGAAATACTGTGTCATAGACTAGATAATTTTAATTTCACGGTTGAATTCAGAATTTAAACCTTCTCCAGTAAGTGACGAAGCTGGCTCAGTCTAGACAACTGTATGTCAACACAGGCACAGACACTTAGGATCTGTACTAAGCATGCAGTGCTGCTTTCTCTTGGAAATATCAGTTGCGTGTATTGCATCAGGGATCCTGGTGGGGAGACTTTATTGCTGAGTCCTTTGAAAGCTCAAAGAAGTTTCAACCACACGAGGGTTGAGTATTTTATTATCTCCAGCTGCAGATCTTTTCCATCTTTTCTGCACCCATGTCTATTGTTGTAAAGGTAATGGGTCTGTACATTTAATTACTGCATTACTTTGAACTGCACATTTACAAATGGATTCATTAGCACCAGGCTTGCATCTGCAACAAGATTTCCCTATCACTTCAAGAATAACTTTTTTCAATGTTAATAAACGCTTTTTATTATTTTATGTCATTCCTTCTGGACAGGTAAGTGTTGTATGGTGGCTTTGAGGCGAAAGACACTGCCTTTCCTGTAGGTTAACACGTGCCTATTTTTTTGAAAGATAAATTCATATTTTGCCAAGATTGAAAGCATCTTTTAGTTTCTTGAAATGTGAGAATATCAAAAAATAGGGGGAAAAAAGTGTTGGGATCCTCTTTTCTATATGCCATGGAGAAAACTAAATCCTTACACAGACAGTAGAATTCTAGAAACTAAATCATATTATCTCAAGTCTTAGTCTGAACTTTGATTTGTGTATAGAATATTAAATGTGGAGGTTTGAAAGTACTGCAGCCACTATAAGAGTCCATCAAAATACATTCAGTATCCACTGCAAATGTGTCCTGGACTCTGCATATGAAAGGACAAAATTTTACAGACTTTGTTTCAACATTTTGAAACAAATCTCCCAACATTTAGCAAACAAAACCTAAGTAAATAATATGACTTGAAGCATTACTGAAATTTAGAAATTCCCAAGTTCTCTCTAGGTTCCTATTATTATTAAACATACAAAGAAAAATCTCTTTGTAGGTAGATAAAAACATATTACTCCACCAGAACTATAAAGACACAGAATCAGTGTGAGTGTTGGAAGGTTATATGGATAAACCATTCTCCCATACAATTCATCCAGTTTGACATTTTTATCCTGGGGGCTTCACTAAATTGTTTCTGAATGGGTGAAACAACAAACATGTTAAGCAGCATTTTTGATCAAGAAATGGTACACTGTATCCTCATATTTAAATGTTCCAACTACAAGAGGCATTAGATGGTCCAGGACCTTGTCAGCTGAAAGTAACTTCTGAATTCCTGCTATGACATAAATTTTATCAGTAACCAATGGCTGTTTAAAAGTCCAGGTAAACCTAAAAACTCCAAATATACTTACATTCTTGTCAATATAATCTGAAATGAAAAGTATTTTATTGTCATTTTGTTAGTAGGGAAATTGTAGGGAATTAGGATTTTGACCAGATATGATGCTAAGCATGTGTCATGTTGAGCAGCAGTAGGAACGATCTATGATTTCATTAATTCATGCATTAATTAAAATACAATTTCATTCTGTACATTTCTTTTTCTTCTGGTAGGTATTTTGCAGGTACTTTTATCACACTAGAAATGCTGCAATCCATTGGTTCATTGGCTAAGAAATATACTGGAGACTTCAAAATACATGATGGTAAAGAGAGATGGTTTTTAGTCATTCAGTAGCCATATTAGCACTTTCTTCATGATTTGTAGCTGATCAAAGAAATACGACCTTAGGAGAACTCATGTTGAACTTAAAGATGTAGAAAAGTACAATTAAGAGTTTTCTCTACCAGCTTCAGTTAAGAAACAAACTGACATACGGTATATTTTGGTTTGTAAAGTTATACAACAACAAGAAAATGATTATGTGGTTCTAAGCAGAAAGTGGATTTGTGAAAGAAAACTAGGTCATCAGAATTAGAAATGAAAATCCTGAGTAATTTTGCCTCATTGAATTCTCAGACCAGTCCCAGGACAATTTGGATTAGCTGTCACTTATGAGGACAAGAGGGATTCAAATCCTTTAAAGCAGCAAGGAGAAGAGAATTTTAAGAAAGCTTTATCAAGAAGTTCTGAGATACAATACAGTTTTTTTTTATTTTAGTAGTGTGATTGCACAGATGCTGAAAGAACCAGCAGTTTCTGGGATGCCAGTGTGTGCCTTACACTAGCATACAAACTGTTCTACCTGTGGTATTACAAAAAATTTTCATAGTTTTTTATCTTCTCAGAAAACGATTACAATATCTACAGATGCTCCTGAAAATAAGCTGTCCCTGTTTCTCAGCACTGTTGGAAAAATCACATCTCCATTTGAGAGTGGTTTTTCATCACTTATTATTTTCTCAATGTGATGTAAAGACAGTAACAAGTGACCTACCATTCAAACTAATTTCTTCCTAGCAGAAAAACTTTATTGTAATTTGTTTAAACACTTTTTTTTTTTTTTTTGAAGTTGCTGTAGTTGCATTTTGGAATAGGACTTTTGAGGAGAAACATGAAAAAATCAAATGGGCACTATGTGAAATACAGATCTATATAACGTATCACTGACAATATTATTAATTTTGCACTATGTTAAGACATAGTTCTTAGCTTAATTAATGAAATGTACTTAGCTTAATTAATAAAATGGTATCACACATTTTACCTGTGGAACAGAAGATTCTCATCCATGATACATTACAAAAACAAGGTCAAATGTTGTTCACAGTCATCTTTCTGTAAACTCTAATTTCCCTAAGACCAAACAATACCAGAGCTATTCTGATATTTTTTCTTTTGTTCACATATTTTTTCAATTTGCTTAAAGCAATTTGTAATAATTTTCTACTTTCTTTCACCCTACATTAAATTTATGCTATGTAATAAACTTATTTTAGGATGATCAGCCACTTCCCTCAAAATAAATTCTTTTGAACAGTCCAGGGATTAGCAAAGCAGTCATATACCATATTTTAGATAGAAGACATTTCATCACTAATCTTTCTCAGCATCACTTAATGACAAGCAATCTTATTCTGAGGTTATTTATGGCTCCGTGTATGCACAAGTGTGAAATCTGGAAAGAAAATTCTAGTTTTGACTGTGAGGTTCCTGGCTCATTTATAATTTTACCTTTATGCTGGGAAGACCAAAACAAAACAAAACAAAACAATTGTTTTGTATCTGCACAATATTGACCTCAAGTATTGTCCTAGGTTACAGTGTAAGATATACCCAAAAGACTGTATTCTATTCACCATCTTCATAAGCTGTTAAAACCAGTGGGACAGTGTCCCCCACCTCCTTGATGACTCACCCCTGATAAACTCACGGGGTTATCTCTTGTTAATGGGCCAGCTGTTAACTCCAGGTGGGGCAGAGTTCTTTATCTCTCCCATGACCNGTTTGCTTTCAAACTAGCACATATTTCTCTTCTGGTAACCGCATGGACATTTTTTATCCTTTACATTTACTAGTTCATGCTTAAAGAGGATCTGATTAGGAACAGGCACTGGGGAATAAGCAGAACAGAGAAGCCCTGGCTGGCACAGCACCTTGGGCCAGGTGACCTTCCGATCTCCCTTTCCACCTATATTGTTCTGTGCTTCTAAGAAAAGTCTTCCATTTTCTAAAGTCTTGGGGAATCTACCCAGCCCTGACTTTACCCCTCCAGCTCAAAGTAGCTTTCCTAAACATTGAAACTAACTGTATGGAATCTGCTTGGGATGGAGTTGACTTTTTTCACGTAATGAGATGTCTAGATTTTCCTGTTAAATTGCCTTTATTTTGACCTGTAATGGGTCTTTTTGCCACTTTAGCTCTTCAGATTCTGTCCACCATAGCACTGCTGGGGAGGGAGAGAGTGGCTGGGTGGGGACTAGGCTAATCTAGAGGGAGATCTGGAGTAGTTGCCAGCAGAGAATGAATGTCACAAGAGGGGAAAAGCAATAGAATCTACCACTACAGATACTCCTGGCGTTCAATGAACTGTTAGTAGCTGCCAAATTTTCTACTGAAATCCCAACTTTCTTTGCAGAGAATCACAATTACATTCTTCAAGAGCAAGCATTGAAGAGGAACTATTTTTAAGAACAAGTCAAGTAATTTGTCACTCTGTGACACTGCACAACATAAAATCTCAGCTAGGAATCTCTGTTTTGCCAAGCACACAAGAAACACAGCAGTGAGAAAGGATCAACCAACAGTGCACAACAGAAAAAAAAAGGTGGGAGTTATCTCCTTAAATCTCTGTTTGCCTATCAAAGAGCAGCACTGTGTTGCTTCTCAGTGACTGAAGTTTCAGGCCGTCTTGCTAGTAAGTAGTTGTGCTATATTTGGGAAATATTTTACTTCTTCAGTGCGTAAATCCTAACGTGCTATATATGAGTAACACACCCTTCTAATTATATTAAATTGTCTGGCTCCCAGTGGGTTTCTAAAGCTACGTAGTGTCTATCTAGGCCACTACAGTGCTCAGCTGGCTTAGACTTCCTAGCAATTCTTAGCAATTCTTGATGTGCCATTGTGGTGTTTTGAAAACCTCAGGTGACTATCCATTAGGCTGTATTTTTCCCTATGTTACGATTGAACCAATATCCCCTTGTGGGGTTTCTACATTTTCTGCAAAAAGTAGCATTTGAAAAGTTGATTAGATAAATGAAATTCCGTACCAGAGAGAAAACCCTTCCAACAATACTAATTATATATCCAGTACTTTATCAGAAGTTAGACTTTCAGAAAGAAAACATATCAAATAATAATAAAGATCTTAAAAGAATCTTTCAGTATACGCCATCTTTCAAGACAAAGACAAAAATTATTTCTTTCAAACAAAATTTCTTTCTCACCTCCATTTTCTATTCCCTCCTGTACTTTGACTTCCATTTACAGAATTAGCAGCTGACATGAACAGTGAAGCACGTAAGTTAATCTACAAATGGAACACCTTAAACTATTGTTTCCAATTTGTATTAATGTTTTCCAGCTGAATTTATGTTTTTCTATGAAAAGTGAAGAACTTTGCCAGTCTTTCATTTGTTCCTATCAAAATCCCCCAAATCACTCTAGGGAATAAAAATCTATCAAAACAAACTATTGAGAAGTTCTAATTTTTTTCCTCAGATTGCTTGGAATTTGATATACTCTTAAGGCACTAACTGCAACTGGTTGTGAACAATTTATGAAATAAATGTACATTCTTCTTGAGAATATATCTATAATTCTAAACAATGGATAAATTTTTCACCCTCTCTGTGACACTTGTCATCCTATAGCTATAGTAACTTAATGCTTTTTCATCCTCAGTGCTCTCAAGAGTGAAATCAGGATGGACATGTTTGTTGTCATGGCAGCAAAACACTACATGTGTTTTAACCAAAACAGATGCAGAAGTGCAAATCCCTGAATTCTTTGGTTTTGGAGAGCTTTGAGGTGGCTCACTTAACTATAAGTTTCTGAAAAAAAATAAAGCGGAATATTTCCCTGCTTTTGAATATTAAAGAAAGCTGCATATGTTGTACCTCAGCCCTGAGTGCTGGCACACAGCTTGTTTACTGTATTTTTTCCTTTTAGGGCAGGCAATGAAACTTGTTGCATTAAATTTGTTGTTTAGAAGGTGAGATAGTTTTTATAGGAAGCTTTGCCACAATACAAAGACTTTCAGTCTGTAATAATATCATAGTAGTTCATCAAATAACTAGTTTAAAAGGAAGGAAGTTGGTGTGATTTATGGTAACTTGAGAAGTAAGACTGAGTACCTAATAGCAGTTACCTTAAAAGGGCTTCCCAGCTGGTGGGTAAAAACTGTGTCAGGCAGCAGGAAGACTGAAGAGTGGTCTTTTTTGAAATACTGCCTCTTCATCTCACAAAAAAGTATATATCTCAGGTAGCATGCACCTCCCTTCGTGGTCCTGTTCACTGTTGGGTTGCTCAGCCCTGTTAGGAAAACATGTGCTTAACCCATGGAAATACACAGCACAGGTGCCTTTGAATTAGATGAAATCACTGA
The DNA here is from genome assembly GCA_013397175.1 of Platysteira castanea. Taxonomy (NCBI): domain Eukaryota; kingdom Metazoa; phylum Chordata; class Aves; order Passeriformes; genus Platysteira; species Platysteira castanea. The sequence goes on from VYXC01010946.1 coordinate 1,407,912, forward strand.
AATTTGATGAGAATGAAACCACTGAGCCTGTTTTCCTGCTCCTCACTCTTTCCTTTTCCTGAGTTATTGCACTGTCTGCAGAGCACAAAGTGAGTTTCAAGCTTTGCACTTGCCTAAACTGTATTAGACCCCTTTTCAATTTTTATAGTCCTTTTTCAGTTGTTTTGGTGTTGTGACTTGCACAACACTATTTTGTCTTTGGGAACTATAATTAGGCAATACTCTGTAGAGGGGGCACTATCGAGAACCGAATCCACCTGAATGGACAAGGGCAGGATTCACCCCACTTCTTGTTCAGCAAAGTAAGAGTTATGTCCTGTATGAGAGACCGTGACTCCTGAAAGTGCCTGCAGGCAATTTTTACAATATGTTCCTGTAGCTTTCTCTGTAGGGAAGCAATGATGCTCTGAACTGGCCCCGGATGAAAATATTAAGAAGGTGCAGTCTAGATCATGACACATTTCTTTGCCAACTACCAAAGGCCTCTGTTGAATATCCCTCTAGCTTCCTCCCTCTCCTTCCTCCACCCCAAATATTGCAGGAAATAAAAGAATCTTATAAAGTTGAGAGCAGCTTGTGCGCTGAGTTTAGTAGTGATGAAGTAGGACCTTTACTACTAACCACTTTAAGACAACCTCAACTGCAAACAATTAGAAGTGCTATAGATGGAAGACATAAAAATACTCAATCTTGTGAAAACAGCTTAAATTTTGTATTGAAGGGAGAAATTCAATATAAGACTGACATTTTCTGTGGTTTCTACTTTATTGCCAGTATTTTCTGGTATGGCAAATTGAGAACTACTTTTTTTTATTAGCTATTACCTAGTACTGAGTATATTGCAAGTAACACCTGTTTACAAAGGCTTTAGTATTATTGTTTGCAGCATAGTATTATAGCAGTGAATAGTATTTTCTAGCACAAAAGGAGCTTGAAAGAAAATATGTATTAAATAAAATCCTGGAAATTAACATTAAAAATCCAGGCATTTTTGCTCATCCTATGTGCCTGTTTTGTCTACTAACAATATCAGCTAATTAGAACTGTTAAAACAGAACAATCCTGCCCTGAGCTGAGCTGAGGTCTGGTGCTGTGGGCAAGGTAGGGGAGCCCTGGCAGACTTGGCAAGGACAGTTAACCCTGGTGCTGCCCTCAAGGCCCTGCCAACAAACTCTGCAAGCAAGGTGAGTCCTCATAGCTCACAGGGGCTGGATTTGGATGTTATTCCCCATAAGCACCTTCCAGTTTCTGCCTGTGAGCAAGGTGCTGCTGTCTGTGAGGCCCTGGCAGCAGGAATTATGGGGCAGGACAAGGTAAGGAGTGTGCGGAGTCATGAGCGCTTCCTGAGGATGAGCTTTCTTAGAAAACAGGTCCACAGTCAGTAAGTCATTGTATTTCCCTGCAAGGCTGTCTGCTCTGCAGTGAAATCAGTAAGTGCTGGAAGATGAATGGAGCTTTGAGGAGACCAAGTAGCACACCAGGATGTGTATGGTGTCCATGTCTGGAGCAGAAAGCAGGTTTTTCCTCCTTCTCTTGCCAGATTTGAAGCAAATTGTAATGTCTTCACAGCTTCAGCTCAGTTATTTTGGCCAAGCCCCTGAAGACATTCTGAAGCTCTGAGAGGAGAGGCAAGGGATACTGGTTTCTCACTGACATGTCTGTAATCTTCTCCTAGGCTAAGATCCCCACGCTTCTTTTTTGTCAAGGCGTGCTCTGATGAAGGTGCCACGATTCTCCCGAAAGCATCTAGGCAGGGCGAGCCGCTCCGGCGGGGCCGCTGCACTCCTGCTGGCGAGCTCACCGAGTGCTCCGAGAGCTCCCGGCCTGTCCCGTTCTTTCAGCCTCCATAAGGGTGGGCTCCCCGGAGGGAGCAGCTCAGAAGGCACCGGGCTCTCATAGGAGGGAAGGCAGGCAGCACCCATCTCAGCCAGAGAAGCAGCCGGCACTCCCACACTCGCAGGCGGATGGCAGAAGAGTCGGGAAGGGTCCTGGCATGGTGTATTATTGGTGAGAGGACTAGGAGCCAAGGACAAAATGGAGCATAGGGTTCAGGCTTGTATATGGGGTCCTAGGGGCGGGCAGAGCATCGGGACCGATGGTATGGGGGTGCAGGCGTGGTACAGAGGCAGGACTGGGGCAAGGGAACCAATAAGGATACTGCGAGGATGGGCCTAAGGTACGAGGGCCAGCGGGGAAGTAGGGAAGGGAAAACATACTTGTGAGGGATAAAGGGGCAGGGAGAACAACAAATCAATCAAAGGAACAGAACTGGGAGCATACTATGTCCTAGGAGAAGCCTGTCACTGAAGCCTGGGGGAGGACCCCCTGCCACAGCCTCCCAGTGGGCTGGGTCGCCACAACACTTCTTGATAAAATATATGGGGTCTAGCAGGAGAGGTAAAGGGAGAGATCAGCCTCAGTGCTAGAATGTTGCATAGGTACTTCTCAAGAGCACTGATTTAGGATGTGTCAAGGCACAGAGGTGTGCCTGAAGGAAACCTTATCTCCTGGGATCAGGGCAGTGGGCGGTTATGCAGGTAGAGGGCAGGAGGGTTTTTTCCACCTTCCTAAATCCATCAGCCATGTTGTTGTGCTCCTATAGGTGCACTGGTTAAGGCAAAGCTTGTTTTGCTGGGGCAGGGGCAAGGGCACGGGCATGGCTGTGGGCAGGTCAGGGCTGCATCCTATGCACTGGACTCAGCCAAAGGATCTCAGGGCTGTGATGGCTGGGCAAGGACGCGGTACAGCCAGGGATCATCACATTTGGTGTGTCCGTTGTGTAATTACATTCCTGGGTTACAATTGTTAGGTGGAGGAGACCTGACAGTCTGAGTTCAGGAGGTCTCTTGGCAGCAGGCATGGCTAGGGTGGTGGCACATCCAGCCCACTGCTCATACAAGGAAGCACTGGCACTGGAGGACTGTGGTGGGGAAAATGGCCCCAAGAGGATCCTAAGGTTATCCTTAGTCTCTGGGTAATCCCTTTCTACAGCGAAGCACAAGTATCCTGATATTATCCTTGGGCTCACAGGGAGCACAGGGATCCCACTTGGCAGTGAAGAAGGAGAGTGTACCTCCCCAGCCAGGGGAGCCCAGGACAAGGGCAAAGGAGCAGGTGGGTGTGAGGAGGGATGCCTCAGTGCTGGGATCCCAACAGGAACAATTGCATGGTGATATCCCCTGGCTGCTCCCGCTTTCTCCAGAAGTGACAGTGATGGGATGGGTCAGGCTGGGGAGGTCTCTGGGCCCATCGACTGGGGTGAAGATCCCAGGAGAGGCTGATCAAAAGACCCATAGGTGTCATCAGGGTCAGCCTAGCCAAAAGGTGACTATATAATGAAAATTATACTGGTAGAGAGCTGGAACCCTGCTTTCAGGAACTGGATCCAGGGAGAGAAATAATGGTTCATTTTGTGGTTGCAGATGTCACTGGGCAAAGAAGCAGAAAGCAATCCACATGAGGGCAAAGGCTATTATGGTTTTGCTTTTGCCCCACTATGAATATTTCACATTCATCAGTTCTGAGAAAATTCCCTCATGTAACTTAAGTGCAAACTGACTGAGCGTTCAGGGGAGCCACTTAAATTGAAACCATTCTTTAGCTCGTAAGGTAACCAGATGATACATCAAACATTTTTGCTTATTGATGCAGGATTTTCAACATGAAGGTTTGTTCCATCTTCACCAATTATCAATCTGTCAATTCAGCCTGAACATCCACATGGGATAATGTTATATTCTGCCTTAAATTTTTATGTCACCATAGTAGAGGAAAGTGCTGAAAAAACTTCCATTCTCAATCAGAAAACTTTGATGTACTTCAAAGATAAGAACACTTCATTTTGTTCACAAAAAGTAAAAGTGTCCTACTATGACATGAACTCTTATAATATGATGATTAAGTGAGGCTTACCATTAGTTTCAAATGAATAAAAGCACTTGCTGATGTCTGGTCATTTTTCATATTTAACCCTCTGCAACTCCCCAGTTCTCACCGAAAATGCTTACATCTTTAAAAAGATTAGGTTTTGTTTCACAGCATGTCATAGACTTACACAGAGTTGTATTTCTTGTAGTAAAATGAAACATTTAAGTCATTAGGCTGGCATTAGAAAGAAAAGATTTTCAATTTACTATTCATAAGGCCACCCTCTCTTTTGACTAGAGGAAGTAGCTTAATGACTGTCTTGAGTCTTGCAGTTCTAGACTCTCTAGAACAGCTTTGCAGTGACACAGGGTATGTCTGGCACTATCCTGTGCATTTATACTAATGAGTTAAGTGAACCTTTCTTAGAAAGGAAGCAAATTTCACTGTGCAGGAGAAAAGGATGCCACAGGTCTTCACCCTAACTAGATTGGGCACATATATTTTGTCACTATCTTGTCAGTAATTTTCACACTCTAATGAGAGGAAGTGAGAGAACATTTCTGGACTTAAACTAAACTGTTTTTTTGTACTCTACCTATTTATAAAATTCACGACAAATTGTTATTACATTTGCTAGATATCCATCCAAACAGAAAATAACTAGGATATAAGAAAGCCTTGTCCCTTTCTATGGGGAGAGGTCTGTAAAGACATAGTCATCTCTTTTCTTGGTTCTACCTCTTTCCTTTTAACAGTTTTCTCCCCTACTGTTCATAACCCTGACATTCACAGCTCCTGCTGCCCCAGAGACCCTTGCCAACAAGGATATGGTATAGCTGTGTCTCCTAAAATGTTTCCATTTTCCTTCTGCCCATTCTTTAGTGAACTGCTTTGCCAAAAGATACTTATGTCATATAATCATATCTCTTATGGTCATGTCTAAAAGTTAACTGAAAGGGAGCTTAATAGTACCAAAGCTAAAACTGTATGCAGTGCAAATATTTAGGAATTATGTAAGTTATCTGCTTCTTAAATATGTATCTTTGCTAGCTGTCTATATTCCCTTTATGTACTATGAAAAAAATGGAGGATTTAATTTCATTCTGAAAAAGACATCCAAAGCAGGTGAATCAGAGGCTGTGGTGCCTGTATCTTTCTGGTGAGCAGAATGGCAGTCTAAGGAGACTAACTCAGTTATACTCAACATCCAGAGGCAAGATGCCTGTGGTAAGGTGAGATGAATTTCTCCCCTGCTGGCTTGGATCAGGTCCACTCGAGCAGTGAAACTGAAACTTCTTATGTGGCATCTCACAAAACTTCTGGGTGTAGAATCTACCAGCCATAGTTTCAACAAATTATGTAGGTTTTATTTTGTTTTGACCTTGTCAGTGCAATTCTGTGCTTATTAATCAAAGACACAGTGTTTAGTGTTTAAATCAAATATTTTGATTGCATTGTTGCTCATGAGACCTACTTAGAGGCAAAAATGCCATTACATCTCTCTTGGGATGGGAGAAAATATTGTTGGCTGTGTCAATGTCTTTCCATGTGAAGCTTTAAAAGCTGAGTTCTCAAATGCCCATGTGTATAGTAAGGGTAGAATCAAATACTTGAAGGCATTTATGCTTGTAAAATCATTTGAACAAATAGGATTTCTGGAAATTTAATAATAAACTTAGTTCAAAGACTGTATTCTCTGGTTCACAGCAAATACAAAGTTTCATGGAGCTAATTTTCATGAAGCTGGAAGAACAAAAGCATGAAAACCAGTTAAGCATGTGGAAGTATTCTGGATTTTTAACATCGTACTTTTTTGGGAGAATATGGGGTTTTTTCCTTCTTTCAGATTAAAATTTACTTTTATTTCCTTTTGTTTAAAACAAGGTTTTCAAGGTACTCTCTTGTGCTTTAAATTCAGTGGGCATCTCAGGCCCACCCAGCTTCCTGCTCCCTTCCCCACAGGGGCATGAGGGAGAAAATCAGAAGGGTAGAAGAGGGTTTTAACCTTCTCATGGGTTGAGATAAAGCAAAAGCTGCAGGTACCATCAAAGCAAAATCAGGAATTCATTAGCTAATTTCCATTAGCAGGCTGCAATGGCTAGCTGTGAGGACAAACACCGTAACTCCAAAGTCCCCTCTTCCTCCTCCTCCCTCTGCTTTATATGCTGAGCGTGACACCATATGGTGCGGGATATCCCTTAGGTCAGTTGGGGTCAGCTGTCCAGATTCTGTTGCCTCCCAACTCCTTGTGCATCCCCAGCCTACTTGGTGGGACAGTGTGAGAAAGGGAGAAGGCTGATGTTGTGTAAGAACTACTCAGAAATAGCTAAAAAATCTCTGAATGATCCAAGACATAGCACCATGACAGCTATCCCAGCAAAAACCTGTACACCTCTACAGTCCTGTCCTTCTCACAGAGTTGCAGAATTTGCCATTGTTACTTACTTGTTAAAAGCTCTTACTTGTTAAAAGCAGAACAACAATGGAGGATAAATAAGAGAGTCTCAAAATTCAAGTGTGAGATTATTATCTGTCAAGTCACCATGGTTCAAAAAACTGTACAAATTGGGACAGACTCTAAGCTAGCACTAAGAAAGTTGTCTGGGGGTTTTGCTACTCTATTTTTGTTTACAACTACATATGAAATAGCAGTTCAGACAATAACATCTAGTATTACAGTGTGAAGTATATGTAGCATATAAAAACAAATGTATGTTGCAATTGTAGGTACCAGATTGTGATCCCAAGACTTTGCTGCTTATTTGAATTTAGAATTCTAGGTTTAGTAACTGCAACCTAAAGCTAGACTGTGCTGTGAAGAGATGAAAGTGTGGAAAGAGCAGAATAAAAATGTTGTTGGAAAAGTTGTAAATAACCCCAGGTTTCTCTCCTAGGCTATGAAGCCATAACACTGACAAAGGTAGAGATACTGCTCTCTATGTATATATGTTTGTTTAAAAATATTTGGTGAATACAGATCAGTATCATGCAGTTGTAGTTTAGATTGCAAGTGTTATAAAATGCATTCATGATCATGAATTGTAAATGAAGCAATAAATCCTGACTGTGTAATTAATATGTGTCTTGTTGATTCAATTTGTACTGCTTAAAGTTTGGTTCCTTCTTGTGCCAAAAACATTATCTTGTGTGTGATAAAGTCCACTGCATCAGAGAAAGTGATAAAACCAACCATCATGCTGTGTACTCTACATTGCACGAAAAATACAGTGAAACATTTTGAAAGGACAAAGGAATCTTTATCTGATTCAATGTAATTGAAAAGCTTTATATTCTCCATTAGATGGGCTCAGGAGAATTTTGACTCATATATACAAAGCTTTTTACAATCCTAAATCCCACTGAAATCAAAGGAGCTGGAAATCTAAATGTGGTTCTTGCCAGTGGCCTCTCTTTTTCTGTAAACCCACAGACTGATTTCAGTTCTCCTTGAAGTGCTCTGTGCATAAAGTTCTTACCTATTCTACTTTGAAATCCTCATTGGTAAAGTTAGATGACCCATATATTCAGTGAAGCATGTCCTAGATATCTTTTGGTCTCTTACATTTGAAAATGTTAATAGGAATAATTACAGGATGAAATTTCCAGCCTCCAGTGGAAGGTCAAGAGAAACTAAGAGCAGTTTCAGAGGGATAGCCTGCATTGGCCATAGTCCATGGAAGAAGCCATAAGTCAGCTATTATGTCAGTAAGCAAAACTTCTAGGTGGATTTCTCCAGGAATGAGAGAGTGCTCAGGGACTTTGAGCAATGACAAACTTCCAGACTGAGGTGTGTGCTTAATTAAAGCTATAGACTACAACAGAAGGTGTATTTGCTATTTGCTTTTAATTTGGACAAGTTTAGAACTGTGCAAGTGATCACCTTGATTAATTGTCCAGATACTGTTAAAATCTCCTTTTGTCACTTCCAATCCCTGTCATTTAGTGTGGTAATATATAGGAATAAATAATCTTCAGTTTCATTCATGACAACAGTCTGATAGTTATCCCTCAAAGATCACAACAAAGTCTGACTGATGTAGCAGTGATCTTCCACAGCTGCTGCTGGGAGGAGTGGAGAGGGAGGAGAAGGAGCTTTCTTCCCTGAATCACAACAAACTGAGTAAAAGGACTACCATCATGCCTTCAAATCATGCAAATTAGTTTCAAATCTGGCAGGAAAGTGGCCTTTTTTACCCTACATGTGACTCAGTTATGGTTCTTCGGCCTATCACATACAAACTTTTTTCCTTAAGTGTGTTTGCTGCCCTAAAATTGTGTTTGAGTCACTCAAATATTAATCCAGTTTCTTACTATATATATTCTATTCTATTATAATCAACTATATATATTCTTACAAATTTTAACTATGTTTATTTCAATATCTTTATAATGCCACAATGTAGAAATGAGTATTTATGAGGAAAGAACGGGTATCTATGCAGCATGGAATAAATGACTTAAAAGGCAGATATGAAACCTGTAAAATACATGCAAGAGAGAATACATAAGCAAATAATATTTTCTTATTTCAAATCTTTTTTTTTTTTTAGATATTTGAAACTTTATTCTTCTGCTACAATTTAAACTGCTGTAGAAAATAAAATTAAACCACCACAGTGATTATAGTATGTTGTGTGTAAGCCACATATGGTATAGTAGAGCTGCAGATAAAGCTATAACATATATGCACATAGATAAATGTGAGGGAGTGTTGTACAAGCACACTAATTTGGCACTGGTGCAAGGTACAGTGAAGCTTTGAAAGTCAGAAAGCACCAGTGTTGAACTGATAGTAATAAGAGCAAATGTCAGATGCATTAGCAACACCTCTGGGATGCTTGGTAAGAGTCTGAATGTCCAATTTAAAAGTAATATACTGCTAGAAAGCCAAAAGAAATAATTAATAGAAAGTTAATGATTGGAATATAACAGATCTTGGGGCTAAGTCAAGACACTTGGGCTTAAGAAATCTAGATTTAGTATTTGCTTTGTAAAATACTTCCTTTGGGATTTTGAGGAAGCAAATTACTTTGGGTTATCAGAGATCTCTTTCAAAATAAAGTCCAGCACAATTCCCACATTTTTTTCTAGTACAAGTTTTAGGATTCTTCAGCACAGCAATGAGTACTTTATGAGAACCCTGAGTGAGAGAAACATGCATTGTCATTCTTGCTAGACTACTTAGCAAGTGATTTCCAGCAAGCTAATACTCTTCCAGTAGATGATAGAAATTTACACAAATAATTTTGGTCACTACTATAGTAAATATGTTTTCATTATATAAAGTGAAACATGCATTCCTACATGCATTCCTGTATAAAAAATATGCACATAATCATAAACTATTATACTTTAAATACCATTATAAGCTACGCAATGTAATATTAAACCCCCCTCTAAACTTTAAAAGCTATTGCTCAGACACTAAGCTTTGTCTGGAATTCCCTTGTATACAGAGGTGTGTATAACATATATACAGACAATAGAAGAGGGGAAAATACTACATCTAGTGTGATGTGTCTTACATTTTTATGTATATTTTTTTTCCTAAACAGAATAGAAAAGAGTAAAAAAGATAGAGTTGTAGCTCATATTGTAGCATTTTGATTTAACCTATAAGAAAGTTACTACTTACAGTAGCACCACACTCACTGCCCTAACAAACTCTAGTAAAAAGGCAAAAGCTAAATAATATTCAAAAATCAGGTAATTTGCACTGCTCTTCAACAAAAGAGTCTCATTTGTGATTTTTGTTGTAAAATCATATTGGTAACAAGCCATATATGGAGAAACTGGATTTGATATGCAAAAATGTTTCTTTTACAGTTGTGATCATTTGTTCAGTCCTCAAGTGAGCATTTTCCCAGACTGTTGTTCTGAGATAGAAGTTTTTTTGGTCTTGTTTATTTGTAATGTTTAAATTAGCTTAACTTTTTTTTTTAGTCCTTCCACATGTGGGTACTTGCCATCTGGTTGATGAAGATGAGTGTTTTTCTTCCCCATGCAAATTCAGTTTTTGAGATCTGAAGACCTTGAGATCTGAAGATGATTGCTTCAATGCAGGTAACTGCGAGAGGACAAAGAGAAGCCCAAAATGGGATCAGGAGGTTTTAAAATCAATTTTACGGGGAAAAAGTGAGAAACTATATAGATAACCCAAAGACCTTATTTAGGTCACAAGAATAACATAAAAGAAATGTTCAAAGTGGGGAGGGCAGAGGGTGGGGCAGAAGAGAGTTGTGTGGTGTAGCTATAGCACAGCTGTGACAAGAGCGTTTTAGCTGCAGTTAGTCTGCAGGAACTACAAGTCACTGATGTTTGAGAATGTTAGTATTGTGGATTTACAGTAGTGTTGGATGTCAATCAAGCACAGATACCTTAGGTCTGCTAATAAAGTCTTGTTACCAGTTCTGGGAATCCTTCTTAAACCCCATAGAGTTCTTGGCTTGTCCACTCTGCCACCTTGCCCAGGCCTTTTTGTAAGACGGCTCACACTTCTGGCACGCCCTCATGACCCAGCTTAGTGTCATCAGCAAACTTGATGAGGGTTCTTCAAACCCAGGACCAGAACATTTATGAAGATGTTTAAAATAATGTATGAAGATGTTGATTGTGTTTAGGACTAGGTTTAACTCTATTCTTTTTGTGGGAAACTCACCTGTGGGAAACTCATATGGGGTTTGTTAAGAAAACAAAGTTTATTTGTAGCATACAACTCCCACTAAGTAAGACCATGTATACAGGGTTGACATTCTCTATTTATGACACTTTCTAAATGCTGTGCTTCATCAAACATTGCCAAAGATTTCTGCCTTACTATGAAAGAAATATAGCAATGCGTAAGGTTTCCATTTCCTTTGTTAGCAGCTAGTGTGTGGTTTAAACAAAATAAAGAAAGTTATTAAAAAGACCTCCAAATTTGTGTGTGTGTGGTCGTTATATGATATAAATTTTTGTTCTCCACTTCTTTTAATATATATTTTCTTTCTATTAAAGCAAAAAATAATTAGTAAAAATGAAAACCCCTTTCCCAGAAGTCTCAGTTACTCATATTCTTGTATTTTATTGTGAACCTGGTAGTATCATTTGACATCTTTAAAGAAGAGTAATAGCCAAGCTGCAAACACATGGCAGCTACAGAATACAAACCTACAGTATATTAATCTGTTGACCTTTGCACTTGGAAAATATCTAGTGCTTCTTATTTATAAAAGCCTATCAGCAGTACGTTGCTACAATGTTATATATAGTAAGTGCTGTATATATCAGTTGATCTCTGTGTGTAGTTTATGGCATCTAAGGTGTAGTAAAATCATACATCAGGGTTTATCATCTGCACCCTGCTGGTCACTTGACAGGCATTTCTGTTTTAGATATATGTCAGAGAGTAAAAAGAAAGTGTATTGAAAGAAGAAAGGTATCTATTAAAACAATACAACTGGCAACATCTGGGAAGCCCATCAACAGAATTTTATAGCTTGCATTTGCTTGAAGCTAAGGTTTATTACATGAAACGTGTGGTAAAAGAATCATGTAATTTCTCAGCTAGTTGTTTTAACAGAACATGAGGAGCATGTGTTGTATCCATTCCTACAATAAAAATCACTTCGATATACACACACACATACACAACACACCCACCAAGTGGTTCATCTGGCTGGTGTGTGATCAACAGTGAATAAAGTCAGATATGAATGAAAGTTTCATGTCTATTTATACAAAATTATTTTTAAAAAAAGTAAAAATGTTCTTGTACAGGATCAGTATACACCAATATTCTTTGGATTTCATGTAGATTAGTCCACAGTCATTGCTAAAAACTGTAAATCTGATACTGTTGTGCATTTGTTTCAAATGATAAATGAATAGACCATATTGAATACCATGGATAGAAAAAGAATGCTGGAGATACTTCTTGCATGCTAGGGAAAAAATATGAAGAGTTATAAAAGCTTGTTTAAAGGACTAAACCTCAGAGGTAAGAGCTCCTTAAAAAGACTCAGAACCCATTTATCATCTCATTTAACATTTTAACTTCTTTTGCCGAAGTGACACTACAACATAGAAGAACACTTGAGCTGCACTAAAAGGATATATTGATTTCTTTCATTTTCAGCAGTCATGATCAAGATGCAATTTTTCCCTGCCATACATACTAAAACATGCAGAAATTTGCCTCCTTCCTTTGTATGTAGACTGACTGAGCCTTCCAAAAGATAAGGGAGCTAATTCCAGGATGATTCCTTGCCCTTTAAGATAGGCCATTTTTCACTTTATGAAAACATCATAACTTGAAGATTCGAGAAGAAAAGCAAAGGAACAAAACGAAACCCTCAACAATGTTTAAAAAAACCCTTTCCTTTTCATTTTTGGATATTTTGGTAGAAATGATGAATTGACTCATTTCCACCCTCTTAAATAAGGGATCCGTTATGGAGACACATATGTGGTGCATCACTTAATCAGTATAATGAATATGTAAAAAGTTATTATAATGAGGCATATGTAGAAAAAGGAAGTCAAAATTACTACGCCATTAAGAAATTGCAGAAATTATTCCTTTCTCATCAGATAGGAGAGCTACTCAATCCTGTTTGATTCCAGTAGAAACTGTTGTCTATTCAGCCTTTCATTGATAGAAAACCTAGAAATCAGAAAACTTATTTAGACATCTAACTATGTACTTTTTTACCTCATATAGAAAATTTTGGTGAAAAGCCATCAAGCTCCCTTCTAAAAGCAGTACTGTTAGTTATTTTGGAAATGATTGAGCCTTATTACTTGTATTCCTTTCTAGGTAACTGTTCTTTACTTTTGTCAGAGGTTTTTAACTGGGTTAGGCTTAGAGTAGGTTTTTTTACAGAGCTGGATTAAATTGCTGAAGTGTCCCATATGGTTAGAAGATTTGGTTCTTTTAAAACAGGAATTATATGTGACTGTGGACCATAAATTTTTTTTTAAAATTGTATGCATAAGAACAGAATAATATTCAATTATACCATCAGTTGGAGAAATTATATTGCTGTTCAGTAAATTTTTTTAGTTATAATAGATATGAAGCTGTCCTGATTTTAAAAATTAGAATTTAAACAATCCAAGTAATAAAGACTGCTGCTAAAGACTCATGAATACAAAAGGAAAATCATAAATATAAGGTTCATAGGAGTTTTTTTCATTTTATAAAAATTGCCAAATTTATTATATTAAATACTTTTAGAAAAAAAATTGTCAATAGCTATGTAACATACAAAAGTTACTAGTTCAAGGTAAGAGTGAATTTAAGACTGTAGAGTCTAAAATAGTTTAAATAGTTAAACGAAAAGAAGCCTATTTTTGTTCAGAACCACAGCTGCTTTGTGGGTAAAGATTTTCTATCATTATTTATTCTGAGTTATTCTGGTTTTTTTAGTATTGCATGAAATGCCTTATGGGTCTTGTACCATGCAGAGATGACTTCACACACAATTGAAAACAGAAGGAAACAAATGGCTACTCTGATCTTGTAAGGCATCTTTTTCATTGTCAGCATTAACTCTTCCACTCTCAAATTGAGATAGATATCTCAAAAAACCCCCAATTTCTTCTCTACTTTTATTTTTTAGAAGTTTCTATATTAAAAGGACAAAATTTTTCCCATTTAATTGTGATGATATGACAGGTACTGAAGACAACGCAAAATAAAAATTTGTGTCTGAGTCCAAAAATTACAAAGAATTACATTAAGCAAGCTTAATTTATATGTTACATAGCCATATTACATAGATATAGATTTAATTTTTTAAATGCATGTAAGAATTAAGTACAACATATTTTTTTCTGATTAGTTTTTTTCTAAAAGGGGAATGTAGTAGACTGGAACCAAACAAGCCCACCTCCTTCCTCCACCCCAGCCTTTCCATGTGTCTTTCAGGTGCTGGCACTTACAATCCCCTGCTTGCTGACAATTATCTGACATGGTATTAATTCTTCTTTGATTAATTGCCATAATGCTTTTCACAGTATGAAGCAATTTCAAGTTTATGAAGGGAAGGGGACAAAGATAACACATTTTAAGTAACCGCTTTCATGCTATAGAGTAGTTAATGAGCTCTCATTTTCTGTCTGAAACTTCTCCTGAAGTGATTTTTGATACCCATCACATTATAGTACTTTCTATGTCATGTCTTACTCACCTAAGGCTTTATCTTTAGATTAACAGACAGGCTAGTTTGGACTATTTTTAATGGAGGGGGAAATCTCATTATACAGTGAGAAGATGAGTATTTCTGAAATTAAAGATAATAAGCCAAAGGCATTAAGCTATCAGCTGTCTTAACAGCTAAGATACTGACTCTTCTGAACATCAAAGCTTGGTTTGATTTTTGTCCGTAAAATTGTCCGTATTATATCTAGATTAGGGGGGGAAAAAAGAGGATCCAGTTGGAAAATTATCTTTGTCAGAAAATTACCATATTTTCCACTTTTTGCATCTACACACTATGGCTATGGATAGTGTTTGCTGAAATTGTTTCACTAAAAATAGAGTTACGTATTCCTGGTTCTTTTAAATTATGGGGTAGTTTGTTTATTAGAAAGGAAATTGTATACTGGAATGAATAACCCTCTACTAAAATATGAAACTTTGATTGTCATTTTTTATCAGTAGAAATAGGCAATATTTAATATTTGAATGATCAGAGAAAGAGGAACATTGATTTGTGTATTTCACTTGCTTGCTATCTATTCTCTAGGCCTGAAAAAATGCACTGTTTGACAACTGCAATGCATTACAGAGTGAGAACTCAGGTTTCGCTGAGTTTCAATCATCTGCTTTCAAAGACTAACTTTATGCATGTGTATAAATATATGTAAAGAAGATCAATATTTATATTCATTAGGATGATTTTGACAGACAATACCTGATGCTTTCCAGGAAATACAAATAACCATGTCAAAATTGATTGGAACACATAAGAATAGAAATGATTCTTAGATTTACAGTGAGACATCCATTTTTCCCTATCTATAAGTGATTTTTCCCTATCTATAAGTGAAGGGTATGTTTTCAATTCATTCATACATAATAACAAAACTTGTATGAGATTTCTAAATTATGAGCTTTAGCTATGGGACATTTTCATACCTCAGAAATTAAGAGATCACTCTGTATTATATACTTAAAGAAGAATATACCATCCAAACTTTGAATGATTACCCTCAGTGGCTGCTATAATTTTTAAAGGTTGCCACTGGCATTATATATTTCAGTGTCTTAAGCAGGAGGTAATTTTCAGAAATTTTCAGATTTTCTATGCATCTTTCTACTTAAGTTTGTCATGACTCTTAAACAAAAAAAAAAAA